>PVLC010010652.1:0-49701 GCA_004027655.1 Graphiurus murinus | reverse complement strand
CACATAATAAATAGAAAATATATTATCAAGAAAAATGGGGCCGGGCGTGGTGGCGCACACTTGTAATCCCAGCATTCGGGAGGCTGAGACCAGAGGATCCGGGTTTGCGGCCAGCCTCAGCTACCTAATGAGGACCTCCGCAACTTAGTGAGACCCTGTTTCAAAATAAAGAATAAAAAATAGGGCTGGGGGTATAGCTTAGAGGTAGAATGCCCCTGAGTTCAATCCCTAGTACCGCAAAAAAAAAAAAAAAAAAAAAAAAAGGGAGGCGAAAGTGTATTAATGTGACTTTTGCTTTCAGTTTGGGTCTGTTTGTATTTGGACTCTCACTGATAATCTGTCTTTTTGCTGTCTTGGGTGTTCTTGGTACCTCATAGCATTTGTCATCCACAGATGCATTGGAAAGGTCCCCAGATGGATTTGGATACTTTGCATCTCTTTCTTTTTTTTTTTTTTTTTTGGTACTGAGGATTGAACCCAGAGGTGAGTTACACCCCTAGCCCGATTCTAATTCTTATTTGGAAACAGGGTCTCACTAGGTTGATGAGAGTCTCACTACTTGCTGAGGCTGTCCTCGAACCTGCGATCCCCCTGTCTCAGCCTCCCAAGCACAGGGATTACAGGCATGTGCCACCATGGCCAGCTACTTTGGATCTCTCTCTTTTTATTTTGCGGTACTGGAGATTGAACTCAGGGGCATTCTACCTCCGAGCTACATCCCCAGCTCTATTTTTTATTCTTTATTTTGAAACAGGGTCTCACTAAGTTGTGTAGGGCCTCACTAGGTAGCTGAGACTGGCCTCGAACCCGGATCCTCCGGTCTCAGCCTCCCAAATGCTGGGATTACAAGTGTGCGCCACCATGCCTGGCAACTTTGGGTCTCTTGTAACTTTGGTATCACACAGATTTGTACATGACTTCCTCAATATCTAACCAGTACCAAGATTACATAGATGTTAAGTTTTGCCTGGATTTGCCCCATTTTTTTGAGATGAAACAATCAAATAAAAAAGGCCTTTATAAGACTTCTTTTAAGGTTACCAGACTAAAAGGTGGACATTAATTCCTAGATTTGGTTATAGATTATTTCCTCCCATTGGACCTTCCTGCGCTAGGAACAAAGTGATTGAGTTCTAGTGTACATTGATAGTCTTTAGAAACTCATCCACATTGATATTTAAATATTTCAACATGCTGTATCATGTATCATATCACAGCCTTTCTAATTTTATTTGAGCCTTGGCCTTTGAGATGTAAGTGAAAAAACTGTTAAACTATTGAATTTTATGTTAATACTTTTACATTATAACTTAAATATATGGCACTAAGTTTCTTTTTCTTTTTTTGTAGTACTAGGGATTGAACCCAGGGCCTCACATATGGTAGGCCAGGTGCTCTATTCCCAAGCCACATCCCCATCATTTTTTTTTTTTTCTTTTTTTTGCGGTACTGGGGATTGAACTCAGGGGCATTCTACCTCCGAGCTATTCCCCCAGCCCTATTTTTTATTCTTTATTTTGGAACAGGGTCTCACTAAGTTGCGGAGTGCCTTACTAGGTAGCTGAGGCTGGCTGTGAACCCGGATGCTCCGGTCTCAGCCTCCCGAATGCTGGGATTACAAGCGTGCGCCACCATGCCCGGCTCCTCATCATTTTTTATTTTGAGACAGATTTTTGCTAAGTTGTCTAGATTGGCTTCAAACTTGGGATCCTCCTATCTCAGCCTCCTGAGTAGCTGGAATTATAGGTGTGCTTTATCACCCCTGGCTGGCACTAAACATTTTCATCATTTTAACTGTGTCTGTTTTTAAAGAAATTACCATAAAGTAAAATTAATTCTTGTGCTTGATGTAAAGTATTATGAATTGTAACCCTTGCATAAATTTGTGTAACCACTCCTATTAATCAGGAACTCCCTAGTGCTGCCTCTTCATGCCTTCCCTTCGTCCAAGTAACCAAAACCAAAATGATAAATACCATTTTTTGCTTTGTATTGTGGGAAATAGCAAAGTTGCATCCATATATTCCCTCTCTACTAAATGTGATGGTCTAGAAAGGATCAAACCAACCTGGTCTTTTTTCATTTTCTCTGAGAAACTCATACATTTGATTAGAAATAAGAACATTTTGCTAGTGATACCGTCCAACAGGTGGTAGTGTTGGGCTATATTAGGACATATTAAAGACTATGCTGTGCCCTATCAGCTTGAAGATCATTGTTTTTATGTCTGAAAAATAAGAGTTAAAGAACTGACATTTAATTCTAGAATCTGTTTCTTTGCATCTATTCCAGTGTTTATCTGATTCTTGTAATGTTGCTAGTAAAGCATTCTTTAGATGAAGTTATCCCTTAATTTATTTGTGTTTGTTTTCGAATGGCTTTAAATGTATGAAGAGTTAAAGCTTTTCTTAAGTTAACCTCTGTGGCAAGGCAAGAATAACTAATTCAGTGTGGTGGATGAATCTGTGTGTCATAGAATCTGATCAGTGAGACTTTAAATACTTTATATTTCAGCTTCTCTGCCACATGAAAGTTCTTGTCTATAACATCCCTCCCAACTGGTGGCATTAATCAGCAAATGAGACACATGTAGAAGAAAGATACAGATTTCAGTTGCCAGTATCCTGAGTTAAAGTCCTTTTTCTTTACACTTTTAGAAACTTATGCCTGGCACCAAGTATTTCCCTGGGGACTAGGACTGCCATTCATTCAAATGCACATGTGAGTTATCTGGGATCATCTTTTAGACTGCTCAGTATTTTCTTGGTTCTGCCTCCTAAATATTCTAAAGTGTGGTCATTTCATCTCTGTCATCTCATCTGTATCATCCTAGTTCAGATTACCCTTATTTTTCTCTTGGACACTTGCTTCAGAATGGTGTGCCAAGAAGTATTATTACCTCTATTTTTCTCACAACAGCCACTTAAAAACTGTAAAATCTGGTCATAACACTCTTGTTGGAAACTCCTTTATTACCATTATACTTAGAATAAATACAAATATTTAACTTGACTTGCACCATTTCTCACTCCTTCATTCTGTGAACTGGCCTCTTTTCTATTACAGTCATATCTTTTGCCATATTCCGCTTATTTACTGTGTTCCAGCTGGTATTCTTTTTGTCTTTTGATTGTAGGGGACTAGAGGAATAGATGCAGAAAGACTTATTTGTAAGGCAACATGAATTGCAGATCATGCAAAAAACGCTTAATAATAAGTTTGTGGCTCATAAGGGACATTTTTGTAGTAATCAGGAGCTCATCACTTTGTCACTTTTCAGTAGCTCAGATTGAATCTATGGATAAATATACATCTGAATGTAGATTCTGTGTGTGGAGAAAAATTGGCTCTAAGAATTCCACTGACAGCAAGTGGAAAGCAAGAGCTAGACATGCCGACACTGTGGTGTCCCTCTCTGGGAACCGAGGTAGGAGCAGCTGGAGATAAGCATCGTGATCTAATCAGTCAGTTTTTCTTTTGTTGCTATCTTACAAGTGTGTTCTCATGCTTTGTTGAGATAACAGTGAATTATCTTTGAAATAAAATAAGTGTTGAGAAATTTGAATACATAGCATACTTGATGTAAGTCATGTGAGTAGCATTTTAAGAAATAAGTTTTGAAGCAAAAGAAGTCCTAAAATTGGCAGTACAACATATTATTCTGTATAGTACTATTACCATTGCTATGAAAGCCAGATGTTGCATATGTAAATACTACCCAACAATGTTTGCTAGTGTTTTGGGTTTAGAATATTCACTGTAGATTATAGCCCTTTATAAATACTTTAAGAGCCGGGTATGGTGGCGCACGCTTGTAATCCCAGCATTCGGGAGGCTGAGACCAGAGGATCCGGGTTCGCGGCCAGCCTCAGCTACCTAGTGAGGCACTCCGCAACTTAGTGAGACCTGGTTTCAAAATGAAGAATAAAAAATAGGGCTGGGGGTATAGCTCGGAGGTAGAACGCCCCTGAGTTCAATCCCTAGTTACCGCCCCCCCCCCCAAAAAAATACTTTAAGAGAGCAATTACAAAAGAAAAAGATATGAATGTTTTTTTTTTTTTTTTGTGGTACTGGGGATTGAACTGAGGGGCATTCTACCTCTGAGCTGTACCCCCAGCCCTATTTTTTACTCTTTATTTTGAAACAGGGTCTCACTAAGTTGTGGAGTGCCTCACTAGGTAGCTGAGGCTGGCCGCGAACCCGGATCCTCCGGTCTCAGCCTCCCAAATGCTGGGATTACAAGCGTGCGCCACCACGCCCGGCTGATATGAATGTTTTTATGGGATACTCCAGCATGAAATTAGAGCTTGATCTAAAATCTTAATTAGTAGAAGAATTATTGATTTTAAAGACAAAACCAAACTGGCTGTGGTGGTGCATACCTGTAATCTCAGTACTTGGGAGCCTGAGACAGGAGGATCACAGGTTCAAAGCCAGTCTCAGCAAGTTACTGAGGCTCCCATCAATTTAGTGAGACCCTGTTTCCAGTGAGGGGTAGAGTCACCGAGATGCTTGCTGTCATTGTTCTTGTCTTTTTTACCCAAGGACAGAATTCCCTGGTGAGCTTGATTCAGATTCTAACCTGTTTTTAGCTTTTCTTGGCTATGTGCTATAGAAGTTTCTGTTCTTAGCAAGGCATGGTGGTGCATATCTGTAATCCCAGTACTCGAAGGCTGAGACAGGAGGATCACAGGTTTTGAGGACAGCCTCAGCAAGCAATGAGACTTCCATCAGCTTAGAGAGACCCTGTTTCAAAATAAAAATAAAATAGGGCTGGAGGTGTAGCTTGGTGGTAGAATGCCCCTGAGTTTAATCTCTGGTAACACACACACACAGGCAAAGTTTCTGTTTTGCTCAGCTGCCTGGCTCTGCTGAGGATACTTGTTTCAAATCTCAGATATATTCTGCTTTGACCTACTCTTTTTTTTTTTGTCTTTTCTTTTTTGGTACTAGGGATTGAACCCAGGGCATTGCATAGGCAAGGCAAGCAATTTACCACTGATCTACATCTCAGTCCTGCTTTGACCTACTTATAAATCCTTGGGAGTAGATACGGTGAATTTAGAACCAAAAAATGCACACTAGCCTGCCCTCCTGCCTATAGTCCTGTACATTCATTAGTACAGTACTGTGCTACCCTGTTAGAAGCTCTGATTGGTTGACCTGTTTGTTTGTCAGGATTCATGTCTTGCTACCTTTCCAAAGCAGACATGTTAACTTTCTGGGAAGCTGCAACTGGACAGTGACACAGACTTTGTTCTGTTCTTTCCCTATTTTTTGCTGCCCTACCTCAATTTATAAGGGTACCTTCGTCCTTGGGTATCTAGATTTATGCCTTCTATTCACCTTTTCAGTGTTAAAAATATATTGTTTAGGGAGCTGGGTGTGGTGGCGCACGCTTGTAATCCCAGTACTTGGGAGGCTGAGACAGGAGAATCCGGGTTCGAGGCCAGCCTTAGCTACTTAGTGAGGCCCTCTACAACTTAGACACCGTTTCAAAATAAAGAATATAAAATAGGGCTGGAGGTGTAGCTTGGAGATAGAATGCCTCTGGGTTCAATCCCCAGTAAATCCCCCCCACAAAAAATATATATATGTATATATGTGTATATATATATATGCATATATATGTATATATATTGCTTAGGGATACATATATTGCTGTGAACTATGGGTAAAACTAATAAGAAAGGCAAGGAAATGTAATACACAAATATCAAGATAATAGTTGCCTCAGAGCTGGGTGTGGTGGTATGCGCATGTAATCACAGGACTTGGGAAGCTAAGACAGAAGGATCACAGGTTTATGGCCAGCCTCAGCAATTTAGGCCCTCCACAACTTAACAAGACCCTGTTTCAAAATAAAAAATAAAAATAGGGCTGGGGGTATAGCTTGGAGGGAGAATGCTCCTGGGTTCCATCCCATTACCACAAAAAGAAAAGAAAAAAAAATGGTTGCTGCAGCAGAGGGAAAGGGATGGAGTCAGGGGGCCTCTAAGGTCTTGGTAAAGATCGCGTGTTAACAGGTGGATACACAGGACTTTATCGTATTAGTTTCTCTTCATAGTTACATACGTGCTGTATGTTCTTATGTGTAATTGATTCATATGAACATACAAGCTTAAAAAAGATTTCTGTGCCCCACCTTCAGATCAGTGAATCATAAACTTTATAGTGCCCAGGAATCACGGCATAAATCTTACCCTTAACCCTTAAGGGCGTGGTGGCACACACCTGTAATCTTCAGGACTTGGAAGGCTGAAACAGGATCGCAGGCTTGTGGCCAGCCTCAGCAATTTAGTGAGGCCCTCTGCAACTTAATGAGACCCTGTTTCAAAATAAAAAATAAAATAGATCTGGAAGGGAGACGAATAGCTCAGAGGTAGACACCTCTGGGTTCAACCCCTAGTACCAGCAAGGAAAGAAAAAAATTTTACCTTCAGGTGAGAATCATTACTCTATGCTGGGTATGGTGGCATGCAGCTGTAATCCCAGTACTTGGGAGGCTGAGACAGGATTTTAGGTTTGAGGCTAGCCTCAGCAACTTAGCGGCCCTAAGCAACTTAAGGAGACCCTACTTCAGAATAAAAGAAAATAGGGCCTGGGTGTAGCTCAGAGGTAGAGCATTTTACCTCTGAGCTACAATTCCCAGAGTTCAATTCCCAGTATAAAACACACACACACACACACACACACACACACACACACACACACACACACAAACAAAAAAAACAAGATCAACAACAACAAAGAATCATATTTTCCCTATATCTAGTTGCCATGTTCTCCGTATATTAGGAAATTGTCCTTTTCTGCCCAATTACATCAAGGTATATCATAGTGATCCTTTATCTTTTCTTTTCTTTCTTTTGTTTTCAGTACTCGGTATTGAACCCAGGGGCATTCTACCTCTGAGCTACACTCCCCAGCCCTATTTTTTATTCTTTATTTTGAAACAAACCCGGATCCTCTTGTCTCAGCCTCCCAAGTACTGGGATTACAAGAGTGTGCCACCACGCCTGGTTGATCCCTTATCTTTTCATTAGCCTGAACTGCCTTGTTTTAATTTTTCTTAGAATAGCTGGGCGCGTGGTGGCAGCGCACGCTTGTAATCCCAGCATTTGGGAGGCTGAGACTGGAGGATCCGGGTTTGCGGCCAGCCTCAGCTACCTAGTGAGGCCCTCCGCAACTTAGTGAGACCCTGTTTCAAAATAAAGAATAAAAAAATAGGGCTGGGGGTATAGCTTGAAGGTAGAATGCCCCTGAGTTTAATCCCCAGTACCGCAAAAAAAAAAAAAAAAAAAAAAAAAAAAAGAAGTAGTTTGCTGTGGTGGGAAGGGCTTAGCACTTGAGTTAAGATCGAATATCTATATTTCTGACTTTGGGCAAGTTATTTAACCTTCCCCGTTCAATTTTTTTTTTTTTTTTCCCATTTGTATCTTGGGTCAACAGTGATTCCTGCCGAAGTTGTGAGAATAAAATTATATAATTTTAACACTGCCTAATTGTTAAAGAAATGTAGTTCCCCTTTCCTTGAGCATCCTTGCTCAAGCCAGATATCTGGGCATCATCCATGATTCTTTTTTCCTCCTTTACCTATCAAAAATCTATCCATTTCATTTTCTTAGTAGCTCTAGAATGGAATAAGACATAACCCATCTATTATAAGAGTTGGGCTTTAACAAGCAGTAACTAAATTAATCCTTTAGGATGCCACATTCTCTTTTAGCCTTATTAGTAGTAATTACTGTTAGTTTCTAGAACTCTAAACAGATTGTGGTAATTTTCACTTAAATTGGTACTTCGTACTAATTTCATGATAAATTTGTCAGCATTGGAGCTTTTGTTTGTATGTGTTCTTCAAGGTTCATGTGTTGGAAACTTATACCCAATGCAACAGTATTGATTTGTTGGTGGTGATACCCAACGGATGGGTTCTTGTGTTCTCCATCAGAAAAATCAAACAGAGGCACAACTACCATGGGAACAAGACTCTTACTGGGACTTCTTGCTTAAACAGAGGGAGTCACAGCACAGACCAAGGGATAGTGTTAAGCTGGCTCCCAGGCCCAAGGAGAGAACTAATTTTATTCTTGTGAGCAGGGCTGTTAACCTGGGGGGGGGGGGGGGGGGCTAGGAATGTTAATTGGCTTCAGGTACATTTAAAAAACTTTTTTTTCCCCCTCTCCTTTTCCTCTGTGGGCAGTTTAAGCCGGGCAAACTGTCAGCCTGGAGCCAAATTAGTTTTTCATACCATGCCACGTCCTGTATACTCTGCTTTGGGCTAAGAATGTGTTCTGTAGCTATTAAGAAAGCACAAAGAAGCTGGGTGTGGTGGTGCATGCTTGTAATCCCAGCATTTGGGAGACTGAGACCGGAGGATCTGGGTTCTGGGTTCTACGGCCAGTCTCAGCTGCCTAGTGAGGCCCTCTGCAACTTAGTGAGACCCTGTTTCCAAATAAAGAATAAAAACATAGGGCTGGGACTGTAGCTCGGCGGTAGAATGCCCCCAGGTTCCATCCCCAGTACCGGAAAAAAAAAAGAAAGCACAAAGAAGGCTGGGCATGGTGGTGCAGGCTTGTAATCCCAGGCTGAGACTGGAGGTTCGGGGGTTCACGGCCAGCCTCAGCTACTTAGTGAGGCTCTCTGCAACTTAGTGAGATCCTATTTCAAAATAAAGAATAAGAAGCCGGGCGTGGTGGCGCACGCTTGTAATCCCAGCATTCAGGAGGCTGAGACCAGAGGATCCGGGTTCGCGGCCAGCCTCAGCTACCTAGTGAGGCACTCTGCAACTTAGTGAGACTCAGTTTCAAAATAAAGAATAAAAAATAGGGCTGGGGGTGTAGCTCGGAGGTAGAATGCCCCTGAGTTCAATCCCCAGTACCGCCAAAAATAAATAAATAAATAAAGAAAGAAAGAAAGAAAGAAAGAAAGAAAGAAAGAAAGAAAAAAAATAAAGAATAAGAGCCAGGCATGGTGGTGCACACTTGTAATCCCAGCATTTGGGAGGCTGAGACCGGAGGATGTGGTTCGAGGCCAGCCTCAGCTACCTAGTGAGGCACTCCGCAACTTAGTGAGACCCTGTTTCAAAAAATAAAGAATAAAAAATAGGGCTGGGGGTATAGCTCGGAGGTCGAATGCCCCTGGGTTCAATCCCGAGTACTGCAAAAAAAAAAAAAAAAATAATAATAATAAAAAATAAATAAAGAAAGAAAGAATAAGAAATTGGACTGGGGGTGTAGCTCAGAGATAGAATGTCTCTGGGTTCAATCCCCAGTACCCGGGGAAGAAAGCACAAAGAGCTGGATGTGGTGGTGCACTGTAATCCTAGTACTTGGGAGGATGAGAGACTGGAGGATTGCAGGTTCAGAGCCAGACACTGCAATTTAGTGAGGACCTTTGAAACTTAGTGAGACTGTTTCCAAATAAAAACAAAAGGGCTGGAGTTGTAGTTCAGAGGTAGAATGCTCTTTGGGTTCAATCCCTGGTACCAAAAAAAAGAAACCATAATATGATACAACTAGTATATATTCACTAGAATACTAAAATTAGGATTAATGATAAAGATGGTTTGGTGGAATAGAGCAAGGAAATTCTCATACACTGTTGTATATATGAATAGTATATATGAATATATATAATAGTATATATGAATAGTATTATGGGTAGAACCACTTTGGTAAATTGGTTGGCAGTGTAGAAGCTGAATATATACATCCTCTATGACTGCACTTCTGTTCCCCACAGAAATGGTGTGCATGTGTGCAATCAAGTGATATGTATAGGAAGGCATTATTTTTACTAGTTCCAAATTGAGTGTGGGGGGTGAGTTTCCATTAGTAGTATAGTACATAAGTAAATTATGCTGTTTCTACCTTAAGATCTACTATACTATAATTAAAATGAAAAATCTCAGCTCACATACAACATGGATAAAAATCTCAGAAGCATAATGTTGAGCAACATAACCCACACGTCAAAGAATACTATATGATTCCTTTGTGTGTGTGTGTGTGTGATATTAGGGGTGTAACCCAGGCACTTTCTACCTCTGGGCTGTACCCCCAGCCCTATTTTATTTTTTATTTGGAAACAGGGTCTCGCTAAGTTGCTGAGGTTAACTTCAAACCTGCGATCCTCCTGTCTCAGCCTCCTAAGTACTGGAATTAAAGGCTTGTACCACCACACACGGCTTGATTCCATTTGAATAGATTTCAAATTCAGATATTACTGAACTTGAGTATTGGAAGTCAAGATGATCATTACCCTTGGCGAGGAGGAGGGGGTTTAAATTGGGAGGGAGTGGGAAGGACCTTCTGAGGTACTGGGTGTGCTCTATTTCTAATCTTCTGTGCTGGTTATGTGGATTCTCATGTTGTTATAGTTTATTATTTTTCCATTAGATCTCTCACACCTCACAAAGCATCAGTTTATCAATTCAAATATTTTATTATTAACCTTTGCGGTACTGGGAATTCAACTCAGCCATACCTCTTGGTCCTTTTTTTGGTACTGGGGATTGAACTCAGGGGCATTCTACCTCCGAGCTATACCTCCAGCCCTATTTTTTATTCTTTATTTTGAAACAGGGTCTCAGTAAGTGGCAGAGGACCTCACTAAGTAGCTGAGGCTGGCCGCAAACCCGGATCCTCCAGTCTCAGCTTCCCAAATGCTGGGATTACAAGTGTGCACCACCATGCCCAGCTCCTTTTTTTTTTTTTTTTGAAACAGGGTCTCTCTAAGTTTTCATGCACTATCCTGTACCACTGTGCCTCACTATTGCTGCTGCTGCTGCTGCTGCTGCTTTTTAAGAGTTTCACTGTATTTCCCAGGTTGATCTTTTCTTTTTTCTCTTTTATGGTACTGGGGATTAAACCCCAGGGCATTCTACCTCTGAGCTCCACCTCCAGCCCTATTTTATTTTGAATCAGGATCTCACTAAGTTACGGAGGGCCTCACTTAAGTTGCTAAGGTTGGCTGTGAACTTATGATCCTCTTCTCTCATCCTCCTAAGTACTGAGCTTACAAACCTGTGCTACCACGTCTGGCCCCAGACTGTTCTTGAATTTTTGGGCTTCAGTGATTCTCCTGCCTCAGCCTCCTAAATGCTATGACTACCGGTACATGCCACCATGCCCAGCTATAATTTATTGAGCCAAACATTTATATTTTGCATACTTGTTTTTTGTGTAACAGTTCAGTATAAACAAACAAAAAAGGACCACCTAGTTTTTACTCAGTAAGTATCCAATGTGGGATTTTCCTTTTTACTCTTCTAATTTATGAACCCATTAATCTGTTTTGGTCTTGCTGTAAATTTAATTGAAAGCCAGACTTAGTAATGCACGCCTGTAATCCCAGTACTCCAGAGGCTGAAACAGGAGGATCACAGGTTTGAGGACAGCCTCAACAAGTAATGAGACTCTTTATCAATCTAGTGAGACTCTGCTTCAAAAATAAAATAGGGCTGAGGGTGTAGCTCGGAGGTAGAATGCCCCTGGGTTCAATCCCCAGTGCCACACACACACACAAAAAGTTGACAAGTGTAAATGAAACTCTTATGACTCACTTATTGTTTCTTTAAATTTTTTTTAAAAAATTTCATTCTAGAAAGGTTTTAGTCTGATAGTTGAAACAGTCATTTTTTGGGGGTACTTTTTTCCTATTGTTTAAAACTATATTTTTAAAACAGATCTAAGGTTTTATAAGTGTTATGTAGATTCTGTGTTAAAAATCTTTAATGTAAATGTTTTCTAGTTACAAATGGATAAAATAGGTAAAATTCACTGCATTTTCTTCAATAAGTTTATAATATTCCCTTGTAGACTTCTGAATACTTAGGCAGACTCAGAGAGTAAATAAACAGTTCTCAAACCAGAATTTAAATAGACTCAAAGCATAAACCAGAAAGGAGGATCACTAAGGATTCCAATATAAATGCATACCATTTAGCTTTTGAATAAAAATATTCTAAGCATTTATATTAGAGTTTCAGCAATATAACAGTTGAAAATGTTACTTTTATTCATGTTAGTAATGAAAATAGTTTCATTCTTTAAAAATAATTTTGTGATAAAGTATTTTGATTGTATTATGAAAAGGATTCCTCAATATTTTGTTGTACATATACATTTTGGGTTTGTTTGTAGCTTTCTTTTGTAGGAGTGAAAGTCATTAATGCATCTGGATGTGGTGGCACACCTTGTAATCCCAGTACTTGGGAGGCTGAGACAGGAGGATCGCAGGTTCGAGGACAGCCTCAGATACTTAGTGAGACCCCCCACAATTTAGTGAGATACTGTTTCAAAGTAAAGAATAAAAAAATAGGGCTGGGGAGCCGGGTGTGGTGGGGCACACTTTAATCCCAGCGTTTGGGAGGCTGAGACTGGAGGATCCGGGTTCGAAGCCAGCATCAGCTATCTAGTGAGGCATTCTGCAACTTAGTGAGACCCTGTTTCAAAATAAAGAATAAAAAATAGGGCTGGAGGTATAGCTTGGAGGTAGAAAGAATGCCCGAGTTCAATCCCCAGTACTGGAAAAAAAAATAAAATAAAATAGGGCTGGGGGTATATCTTGCAGGTAGAAAGAATGCCGCTGGGTTCAATCCCCAGTACAAAAAAAAAAAAAAAGAAAGAAAGAAAAAAAAAAGAGAGAAAGAAAAAAGTCATTAATGCAATTGATAAGATCAAGTGCTAGTTCTTGTCATAACTTCTGTCAGTAAAGGGTTCCCTTCTGTACCTCCAGTGATCCCAGAAGTACCTACTTCTTCAACATATATCTAGTAGGAAGTTTTTGTTATGGTGTTCACAGTGTTTCTGTGGCTTTCTTTTCTTTTTTGGAAGAGGAGTGCTGGGGAATGAACCCAGGGGCATTCCACCTCTGAGCTACATCCCCAGTCCTATTTTATTTTTTATTTGGAAACAAGATTTCTTGGAGTTTCAATAAGCCTCACTAAGTTGTTGAGGCTGGCTGTCATTCTTGTCTCAGCCTCACAAACACTGGGATTATAGGCATATGCTACCATGCCTGGCTGACTTGTTTTCTTAACTTACTTTATTTGTGAAATATAGAGAATATTTGCCATTCCACTTTTTTATTATAGTTATATATAGTTATTATATAATACTGGGATTATAGGTATGTGCCACCATGCCCAGCTCCACTTTTTTTTTAAACGGAGCTATTGTAAGAAAATGCTTCAAGGTCAGTGTGACCAATGAGTATTAAACAATAAACTTCCCCTTTCCCTTTCCCCTTTCATCTGTATACAGATCTTCCTATATTTCATAAAGCTGATAAAGGAGCCTGGTGTGTTAGCACATGTCTATAATCCTATTACTTTGAGGGTTGAGACAGGAGAATTGCAGGATTTCAGGTCAGCCTCAGCAATTCAGCAAGACCCTTAGCAAAACAGGGCTAGGGGTATAGTTTGGAGTTAGAATGCCCTTGGGTTCAATTCCCAGTACCCCCCCCCCCAAAAAAAAAAATCAGATAAGGGCTTTTATGTCAGATTCTTTCTGTGGTGTTACCAGAAATTATATTTGAAACCTGAGGCTGGAATGAGTCAGCATGTACGTCTAGGGGACTTTTCTTTTTTTGTTTTCACTACTAGGGATGGAACATAGGAGCATTCTACCTCAAACTGTACCCCCAGCCCTTTTTTTTAATTATTATTTTTGATTTTGAAATAGCTTCTATCTAAGTTGCTGAGGCTGGCCTTGAATCTGCAGTCCTCCTTTCTCAGCCTCCCAAGTAGTGGGAGTACAGGCGTATGTCATCACACATGGCTAGAGGACTTTTCCATAAGACAAATCAGGATACTTTCAGAGGCTTTTTTGGGTCCTTTTATTGTGGAAAACTTCATATATCAAATCCAAGAGCAGAGACTAATGGATGCCCATGTTGTCTATCACCTATATTTAATAATCGTCAAAAGTGTTAATTTGCACTGTTGTTGGAATACTATTACTGATTTGAGGTTTTACTACTTTGAGTTTGGATTACTTACTGTGATCCATATTTTTATCCAGTTTAATAATAAATTTGCCACTAGATGGTGCTAAATATTTAAAGTCAAATTTGGATAAAATCCATTAAAACCCTAGAGCATACCAGATTTACTGGCATAGTCATTAGTTTTGTTTTTCTGCCATAAGTAACCTTGGACTTCATGTCTTAATTTTTTAGTGGGGGACATTAAAGAGATAGAAATTAGCTGGGTATGATGGTATATACCTATAATCCCAGTTCTTGGGAAATTGAAATAGAAGGATTGCAGGTTCAAGGCCAGCCTCAGCAACTTAGTGAGGCACCCAGTAACTTAGTGAGACTCTGTTTCTGAATAAAAAATAAAATAGGGCTGGGGGTGTAGCTCATAGGCAGAATGCCCCTGGGTTCAATCCCCAGTACAAAAAAAAAAAAAAAAAAAAGTCTTTTTGCTTTAAAGTGTTTACATGCTTACAAGTGATATTAAGGCATAAATATACAAATGCCAGGGCTTGGGACTACTGTAAGTATATTTTTGGTTTGCCCTTTAATATGTATATTAAGTACATATTTATGCCCTAACATCACTTTTGTAAATCCCATAGTTTACTTTATTTTATTTATTTATTTATTTTTCGGTACTAGGGATTGAACTCAGGGGCATTCTACCTCCGAGCTATACCTCCAGTCCTATTTTTTTATTCTTTATTTTGAAACTGGGTCTCACTAAGTTGCGGAGTGCCTCACTAGGTAGCTGAGGCTGGCCACAAACCTGGATCCTCTGGTCTCAGCCTCCTGAATGCTGGGATTACAAGCATGCGCCACCATGCCCGGCTCCCATAGTTTACTTTAAACAGACATAATTACCTCTATAATTAGTAAAGTGAATAAGAACTTTTAATTAAATCAGAATAACTGCCTTGGTTATAACCAGAAAGAAGCATGAATTTCTCCCCTCAAAGAGATAAGAATTTTGTACTGCTGGTTGTTGTGCTATGTAAAATTTACCAAAGGAAGTCAGGTGTGGTGGCACACACCTGTAATCTCAGTACTTGGGAGGCTGAGACAGGAGGATTGCAGGTTTGAGGCCAGCCCCATGAACTTAGTGATACCCTGTTTCAAAGTGGAAAAAGGAAAAAAAACCCAAAACTGTGCTTGGTGGTACATGCCTATAATCTCAGTATTTGGGAGGCTGAGATAGAAGGATCACAGGTTCCAGAACAGCTTCAACAACTTAGATTCAGCAACCTAGCCAGACCCTTTTTTAAAAAAAAAATATGGCTGTAGGTGTAACTCAGAGGTAGAACACCCCTGGGTTCAAGCCCCAGTAAAGTGTGCACGCGCGCACACACACACACACACACACACTTCACCAAGTGAAGGGTATATATGACTTTTTCTGTATTTGATCCTAGTTTATTAGAGTAGGAGCCACTCTTTTTTTTTTTTTGCAGTACTGGGGGTTGAACTCGGGGACATTCTACCTCCGAGCTACACCCCCAGCCCTATTTTTTATCCTTTATTTTGAAACAGGGTCTCACTAAGTTGCAGAGGGCTTTACTAGGTAGCTGAGGCTGGCCGTGAACCCGGATCCTCTGGTCTCAGCCTCCCAAATGCTGGGATTACAAGCGTGCACCACCACGCCTGGCAGGAGTCACTCTTTTTTTTTTTTTTTTTTTTTTTTTGCGGTACTGGGGATTGAACTCAGGGGCATTCTACCTCTGAGCTACACCCCCAGCCCTATTTTTTATTCTTTATTTTGAAACCAAGTCTCACTAAGTTGCGGAGTGCCCCTGAGTTCAATCCTCACTAGGTAGCTGAGGCTGGCTGCGAACCCGGATCCTCCGGTCTCAGCGTCCCGAATGCTGGGATTGCAAGCGTGCGCCACCACGCCCGGCTTAGGAGTCACTCTTAATGGAGCATTCTTTCGTGAACATCTCAGTTAATGTCTTTACTTTTCACTCCTGTAATTTGATGAAGGCAGCCAAGATATAATTGCAGCTTTCCTAACTCACCCTGTTTTGAGTTTTCCCAATTCCTAGAGGTCTCATAGGTGCTAAAATAAAGCCGTAGAGATTTTGAAACTTTCTGGTGACAATTGCAAGAACATTGATACTACTATAAGGTGGTAATGGTGAGGGCTTCGGGTGTACAGATGTTTTTTGCAATGGGTATGGCAACTCTTATGCAGATGGATCATTTGTGTTAGAAAAGTATGTGCTTGTCAGTGGACAAGCCATAAAGAATAACAAAATTATGTCATTTGCAGGAAAATGGATGGAACCAGAAAATGCTGTGCTGGTGGGTTGGTGGCACATGCTTGTAATTCTAGTACTTGGGAGGCTGAGACAGGAGGATCTCAGGTTCAAGATCAGCCTCAGCAACCTAGTGAGAAACCTGTTTCAAAAATAAAGAATAAAAAATAGGGCTGGGGGTGTAGCTCAGAGGTAGAATGCCCCTGAGTTCAATCCCCAGAACCACAAAACAAAAACAAAAACAAACAAAAACCCAAGAAAAACAAAACAAAACAAAAAATAAAAATGGCTGGGGGTATAATTTGGAGGTAGAATGCCTCTGAGTTTGATCCCCAGAACATAGGGAGGAAAAGAAAAGGAAAGAAAAGAAAATACTATGCTAAGCAAGAAAGAATCCTGTGCTTTCTCTCACATGTGGAAGCTAGAGAGAAAATAGAAAACAAAAGGAACTTCAGACAAATGAGGAGAGAGACAGTAGCATAGTGGAAGGGGATTGGGGGAAGGAAGTGGGAAAGAAGAAAAAGGCTCAATGAAGAACACAGTTCAAAAAATGGTGTGTATATATATGGAAGTCTCACTACTAACTCATCAACATGTACAGGACGGGGGACCGGACAGGGGTGGGAGGGGGAGTGGGATCTGGAGGGAGTCATGCCAAGTGCTGTGTACAGGATGTATAATTACAAGGCACCAATAAAAGTATATTAAAAAAAGACCTGAGTGTGGTGGTGCAAGCCTGTCATCTCAGTACTTGGGAGGCTGAGACAGGAAGATCACAGGTTCGAGGCCAGCCCCAGCAATTTAGTGAGGCCTCTGCAACTGGAGAGACCCTGTTTCAAAATAAAAAATGAAATAAAGCTGGGGGATTGGCTCAGAGGTAGAATGCCCCTGGCTTCAATCCCCAGGACCACCCCCCCACACACACACTTCAAAGAACATCATAGTCAGCTATGATGAATGTTCTGATAGGTGGAGTAAGAGGAGTGCTGAGACTTGATCTTTGATTTTAAACAATATGGAGGTTATTAAGATCTTTCACTGAGCCGGGCGTGGTGTGCACGCTTGTAATCCCAGCATTCGGGAGGCTGAGACAGGAGGATCCGGGTTCTCGGCCAGCCTCAGCTACCTAGTGAGGCCCTCTGCAACTTAGTGAGACTCGGTTTCAAAATAAAGAATAAAAAATAGGGCTGGGGGTATAACTTGGAGGTAGAATGCCCCTGAGTTCAATCCCCAGTACCGCAAAAAAAAAAAAAAGATCTTTCACTGGAGCTGCTTTTGGTGGAGTAGTGAAGAGGCAATGTTAGAGTGGTGTAGCTGGAGAGTGAAATTCTAGAAAGTGAGAATGTGGAGGGAGTCAACTTATTAGTGATGATAAATTCTAGGGTGTGACTGGAATAAATAACTGTAAGTCTAGTAGAGTACTAGATTATAGGAGAGGATGATACCAAGGATCATGTAAGCCATATGTGGTGGTGCATGCTTGTAATCCCAGTACTTGGGATGCTGAGACAGGAGGATCGCAGGTTCAAAGCCAGCCTCAACAATTTAGTGAGGCTATCAGCAACTTAGTGAGACCCAGTTTCCAAATGATAGAATAAAAAGGCTGGGGCTGTAGCTTGGAGAATGCCTCTGGGTTCAATCCCCAGTACCAAAAAATAAAAATAAAAAAGGATCATGTGTGCAGATGTTAAAATCATCATGCATTTTGACAAGAGTGGTGTTGGAGAAAGTGTCATGGCCAGGAGCTGAAGTCTTTAAGGATTGAGGGTGGAGTGTTGACCACTGCAATAAGGAAGATTAAGGATGGTGCAGTCTAATAATGTGAGACTCAAAGCCAAAGTGAGATAGGAGGATTGCAGCTTCAAGACCAGCCTCAGCAACTTAATGAGACCCTCAGCAACTTGGCAAAATAAAATAGAACTGGAGGTATGCCTTAGAGGTAGGTTGTTCCTGGGTTCAACCTCCAGTACCCCTCCTTGAGAGAAAGAGACAGAGAAAAACATGAACACAGACACTACCAAAGAGCATAGTGGGAGAGAGCCAGGTTTTAGCTGGCAGTGGCTTCCAGCTATGGCTGGTCACTCTAATATCACCTGGGAGGGTTTGTTACACATCCCATTTCCTTGTTCCAAATCCTAGAGATTCTGACTCAGTCTGAGGTGAAGCTCAAACATAGGTAATTTTTTTCTTTTAATTTCCAGGTGATTAGAATATGCAACTTGTTTGTCTGTAGGAAAGAGGTTGAGTAATTGGGAATGATGGTCATCCATTTCTGATTGAAGAAGGTGAAGAGGTTTGGTGTGGGACATCTTTTGACTCTTTAGATTTTCCATCCTATGACTTGTCTTTTCATACCCATGATTTTTTTCCCTATTGTTAAATGTTTATTTCTGTTTTGTTTAATAGCTGAAGTTGTCAAGATGTGCTTAATATATCTGCTAGCTCCTGTAAATGAGTAATATGTGACTTGATGTATCACCAAGTTTTTTTCATCTCCCAATGATTATTGTAAAATTAGTTGATGTGGGCTCAATTTTATAGAAGTCTAAGTGGGTTAGTGTGTATAAATTAGGTACAATAGACTCTGTCAACTTTTCTAAATCTAATTCTTTATGTGGCTGGGAGGCTTGCATTCACTCAGTTTTTGTCTCCTTAGCATATTATATATCACGATTACTAGTGTTTGCTTACTCCCTGCAGGAAAACTTTTATTGAAGAAAAAATTCTTGACTCACTGTGAAGTGAGAACCTTGTAAGGTTACTAGTTTCTCAGCTATAGGAAAGGGGATATTCCACATCTTTGTAGATCTGAAGGGACATTAGTCAGTTTCATGTACCAACTAATTCTTATAGACAGTACATTATTGAGTCTTGCTTTTTCTTTTATCCATTTTGACTATCTCTGCCTTTTAATTGTAGTGTTTAGATCATTTTAATATAATTTGATCATCAATATGATCATATTTAAGTCTGCCATTTTGCTCTTTGTTTTCTGTGTGTCTCAGCTGTCTTTCATATCCCCCCTTTTGTGTTTTTCTACCTTCTTTTAGATTAATAGGGTATTTTCAGTGATTCCATTTTATAATTCTTATTGATTTATAAGTTACACCTTTTGTTTTATTTTTAGCAGTTATGCTAGAGTTCCATATTGCCAAAGTTTATCATAGTCTATATTTAACATATCATTTTTCTGAAGTAATATATTATTTCACACAAGAAACATGTAACAATATGCTTCAATTTTAGCCCCAGTATCCCTTGTGATATTTTTGGCACAAACTTCTACATGTTAAAAAGCCCCTATTACATTATTATCAAATTTGCTTTAAATAATTAACTTTAAACATCTTTAACATGAGCAAAAATGTCTTCAACTTTTAGCCACAAATTTACATTTGTGGGCCTATTTATTTCTTTTCATAACTCCACATTTCTAGTTGGCATTATTTTCCTTTAGCTTAAAGAACTTTTCTCATAGTACAAGTCTGTTTTCAATAAATTCTCTCAACTTTTATTTGTCTGGAAAATATTTATTTTGTCTTTATTTTTTGGTTGTTTGTTTTGTGGTACTGGGGATTGAACTCAGAGGTATTCTACCTCTGAGCTACACCCGCAGCCCTATTTTATTTTTATTTTGAAATAGGGTCTCACTAAGTTGCTAAAGGCCTTGCTAAGTTGCTGAAGCTGGCTTCAAACCTGCAATGCTCCTGTCTCAGCCTCCCAAGTTGTATGCCACAATGCCCGCTTTGCCTTTATTTTTGGAAGATATTTATGCTGGACATAGAATTCTAACTTGATGATTTTTAAAAATTCTAGCCTTACGGGCATGGTGGTGCATGCTTGTAATCTCAGTGTTTGGGAGGATGAGACAGGAGGGTCGCAGGTTCGCAGCCAGCCTCAGCTACTTAGTGAGGCCCTCCACTACTTAGTGAGACCCTGTTTCAAAATAAAGAATAAAACATAGGGATGGGGATGTAGCTCAGAGGTAGAATGCCTGAGTTCAATCCCCAGTTCCGCAATAAATAAATAAAAATAAAAATTCTAACCTAACTCTATGCTCACTGGGAAGTGTTTCTGACACACAGATTGATTCTGTACCCTATGAGAACTCTCATTTCTGAGCACTGAATCTCCGAAAGAGTCACATATATGCTGGTATATAAAGTTTCTGCCTTGCTTCTAGGGGCCTTAATACACTTGCATAGAAGAATGGAGAATTTCCCCTTTGCTAGGAAGACCTGTATGAGCCTAAAGGAGAAGGTATGGTACCTTTTACTTAGATGTGACTCTCAGCACATAGGCCAATTTGTGTTGTTCTTGAGTTTCTATGCTCTAATGGAACCATTAATTTCCATCTGGATTGAGTAGATAAGTTAGGGTGCTGTAGTATAAGCAAAGGTGATGGTGACATTAATTGTAATCATTCGGATTGGGTTGACTTGGCTAAATTGTGGTAAAGAACTAGAGAACTTGGAACATTTATAAGAGAAAAGAAACATGGAGATTGTGGCTATGCCAATCCCAGCATCCAATTGCATTTTTAGGTTCTTTTTGTAGCCATACCATTTCTTTAAGAGTAGCTAAAATAATTTTGGAAGCATTACATGTAAATTCTATAAGTCTTACTAAGAGGATTGGTTCCTGTTTCACCTCTTTCCTCCTGACTGTCTGTGCATGTGATGGCAAGAGCTCAAGCAGTCATCTTGGACCTTAAACTGAAAGGCATATAAGCCAGGCGAGGTGGTGCATGCCTTTAATACCAGGACTTGGAAGGCTTAGACAGGAGGATCACATGTCTGAGGCCACAAGTTCTTATGTTTTCTTAGGCATAAACATCCATCTCATTTGTTAAGTACTTCAGGAATTTGATGACTTAGTCTTACATCATAGCGAAGTGCTGAAGTACCAAGGCTTTTTCTCGTTTTCCTGTCTGCTAATACAGGTACAGGTTTTAGTCACATTCTTGCATTACAAAAAGACATTTAAGTCAGGCATGGTGGTACACACCTGTAATCACAGTACTTGGAAGGCTGAGATAGGAGGATTGCAGGTTCAAGACCAGTCTCAGTAATTTAGCCAGACTCTGAGCAACCTAGTGAGACTCTTGTTTCAAAACAAAAAATAAAAAGGGCTAGGAGTGTAGCTTGGAGGTAGAATACCCCTGAGTTCAATTCTCAGTAAACACACACACACACACACACACACACACACACACACACACACACATTTTATAACTTGACATACCCAAAGGATAAATTGAAGTAAAATATGCAGGTATGCATAATATGGTGGAACTACAGTTGAAGTGCTATTTTCTCTTTGGATGGGTCTTCTGCCTATCACTAACTGCTAAAGAACTTTAATCATGTGTCATGTCAAATTTGTTTAGGGAAAATTGAATTCAATTTCCTTTTTTCTCCTTTTTTATTATAAAAATTTCATGTGCCAGTGATTTTATTTATTTATTTATTTTTGTGGTACTGGGGATTGAACCCAGGGGTATTCTACCTTTTTATTTTTTGTTTTGAAACAGGGTCTCACTAGATTGCTTGAGAGTCTCACAATTTGCTTTGGTTGTCCTCAAACCTGTGGTCTTCCTGTCTCAGCCTCCCACGTACTGAGATTACAGTCCTCAGCCACCATACATAGCAAATGCTGGTGATTTTAAAGTGTAGGTTTTACCGTGCTTTCAGTATTCAAAGAATGTTTAGGACACAAGTGTATTTTTATTTTCTCTTTCTGCTCTTTCTCCCTTGGGACAAATATGATCCATTTGTGGTGATAGTTTTAAACTTGAAGCCATCAAGGAAGCTCTTTTTTGTGTGTGTGGTACTGGGGATTGAATCCAGGGATATTCTACCTCTAAGGTATACCCAGCCCTATTTTATTTTGAAATTGTCTAAGTTGCTGAGAACCTAAGTTGCTAAGGCTAGCCATGAAGCTGTGATTCTCCTGTCTCACCCACCCAAGTACTGGGATTACAGGTGTGTAGCACCATGCTCGGCAAGGGATCACTTTAAAATAGTTTAGATAAGCTTGTTTCCCCCATTCTTATTTTTTATTGATGAACTGAGTGTCTTCTCTAGAAGCTGGCAAACAAATTGGAATTTGAATGACACATACAGTCTCTCTAAGTGATAACTGGAGGTGGGAAAAGGAAACTCTAGGGTAGATTCCCAGCTAGAGCTGATGTAATGCATCCTGGGGAAGCAGTGGTCAGAACTCAGGTAGCTTTGAGGAGGTAAGTTAATAGCAGAGGGTACTGCCAGAAACAAGCACATATAAAAGAAGAAAAGAAATGAAAACAGTAAGACCATTGATAACAAAATACAGGAGGGAATAGGATTTGGGGCCTCTGTGGAAATCCTTAGAGGCCAGATGCTCTGAAAGCTGAGACTGCTTCATTTTTCCTTTGATGTAACAGTCTTTAAAAATAATGATAAAAAGCCGGGTGTGGTGGCGCACGCTTGTAATTCCAGCATTCGGGAGGCTGAGGCCGGAGGATCCGGGTTCGTGGCCAGCCTCAGCTACCTAGTGAGGCACTCCGCAACTTAGTGAGACTCGGTTTCAAAATAAAAGAATAAAAAATAGGGCTGGGGGTGTAGCTCGCAGGTAGAATGCCCCTGGGTTCAATCCCCAGTACTGTAAAAAAAAAAAAAAAAAAAAAAAAAATGGTAAAGCACAGGCTAGTATCACCATGGGAATGTACCATATTATATTAATTTAGTCTTTTATATATAGCATAGAGAAGTGTCATATACACAATTTTTCTCCCAAATTGTGTGTCTTATTGAAAACAAAGGCCAAGAGTACTTGGAACTTAATTGACTGCCTTGTGGCTGTAAAGATAAATATAGCACTTTTCAGGTAGTTAATTCATAAATAATCAGTGAACCAGCAAAGGACAAAAAGTGACATATGGCAGCCTGGTGTGGATTAAGTATGACTGTCACATTCCCCTCCCCACCTTTTTCTCTTCTCTAATTTATTGTAAGAAACAAAACCTGGATGATAGAGCTTAGTACCTCTGGAAAAATTACTTAGGCAAAGTATTAGCAGTGCAGTTTATTCATTAAATGTCTGATTGTTTCAGTGATCCAGCCCAAGTTGTTTGTGTTAATTCAAATTTTACTCAAATTGAAAATTCAACTTGAATTTTTGAAATAAAGTTAAACTGGTAGCTGGGCATGGTGGCACATGCTTGTAATCCCAGTACTTGGGAGGCTGATACTGGAGGATCTGGGTTCACGGCCAGCCTCAGCTACTTAGTGAGGCCCAATGCAACTTAGTGAGACCCTGTTTCAAAAAAAAAAAAAAAAAAAAATAGGGCTGAGGGTGTAGCTTGGAGATAGAATGCCACTGGGTTCAATCCCCAGTACCACACATATACACACACACAGAAATAAAGTTAAACTGGTAAAGGTGTTTTTTTTCCTAAAATTAGTACTAAATATTTCCAAATAAGTAATACTTAACCAATTATGCTAATTTTACCAGAATACTTCCCTGAGCTACACCCCAGATCTATTTTATTCTTTAGTTTGAAACAAGGTCTCACTAGTTGTTGAGAGCCTTGCTTAGTTGCTGAGGCTGACCCCAAACCTGCAATCCTCTTGTCACTCAAGTACTGAGATTACATGCCTGTGCCATCATATCCAGCTCTATACCTTTTTTTGTGTGTAGTGCTGGGAATTAAACCCAAAGGGCATTCTCCCTGCAAGCTATACTCCCAGCCCTTTTAATTTTTTTATTTGGAAACAGGGTCTTGCTAGGTTGCTGAGAGTCTCACTGTGTTGTTGAGGCTGTCCTTAAACTTATGATCCTCCTGCTTCAGCTTTCCAAGTGCTGGGATTAAAGGTGTGCACCACCACACCTGGCTCTACCCTGGTTTTTGAGATACTTCCTTTTGGATCTTTGCACTGCCATGTAAGATGTCTTGCTATTCTGAAGTTGCCATGCTATGAAGAAAACCCAGATCACAGAGAGAGGCCATATGTAATTGTTCCAGGTGACAGCTCCAGTTGAGATTCTAGGCAAGATTAACATCAACAGTCATACATGTAAATGAAGATTTCCCCAGATGACTTGAACCATTAAATTATCTCTAGTTGTTGAGTCTTCTCAGTTGTGTTCTCAGACCTTGTATATTACCTTTGTATTCTTTGTAATAATCCTGACCCACAGAATTCATGAATATGATAAAATTGTTTTTCAAGTCACTGCATTTTTGTGTGTTATGTAGCAATAGTAACTTTTTCTGGGGAAATGTCTATTTAACTCCTTTTCCCATTTTTGAAATTTTCCACATTTTGTTGTTGAATTTTAGGAGTTCTTTATATATTCTGTATATTAATTCATTATTAGATATGTGTTTTGCATCTCCAGTTCTATTAGTTGCCTTTTTGTTTTCTTTTTATTTTGTCATGCTGGGGATCAATCTCAGGCCCTCACATGTTAGGCAAGTGCTTTACTAGTGAGCTACATCTCCAGCCTCTTGTGGGTAGCCTTTTGCTCTGTTGTAGTGTTCCGGTATGTACTTTTTTTTTTTGTGTGTGGTACTGGGGATTGAACTCAGGGGCATTCTACCTCCGAGCTACACCCCCCAGCCCTATTTTTAATTCTTTATTTTGAAACAGGGTCTCACTAAGTTGCGGAATGCCTCACTAGGTAACTGAAGCTGGCTGCAAACCCGGATCCTCTGGTCTCAGCCTTCCAAATGCTGGGATTACAAGCGTGCACCACCATGCCCAGCATATGTACGGTTTTTAATTTTTTTTTTTGTTGGTACTGGGGATTAAACCCAGAGGCATTCTACCTCTGAGCTACTTCCCCAGTCCTATTTTTTATTCTTTATTTTGAAACAGGGTCTCAGTAAGTTGTAGAGGGCTCCACTAAGTAGCTGAGGCTGGCTGAGAACTTTCTATCCTGTCTCAGCCTCCCAAGTATAAGGATTACAAGTGTGTGCCACTATGCCTGGCT
Organism: Graphiurus murinus; assembly: GCA_004027655.1. Taxonomy (NCBI): domain Eukaryota; kingdom Metazoa; phylum Chordata; class Mammalia; order Rodentia; family Gliridae; genus Graphiurus; species Graphiurus murinus. The sequence goes on along the minus strand of PVLC010010652.1, from coordinate 24,481 downwards.
CAGTTTTTAATTTTGATGCAGTCTAATTTTTAATTTTTTCTTTCGTTGCCTGTTTTTTTGTATCACATCTAAGTAATCATTGCTAAATCCAGTGTCATGGAGCTCATTCCTTCTGTCTTTTTTTTTTTTTTTTTTTCTTTTTCTTTTTCTAAGAGCTTTATAGTTTTCACTCTTAGGTTTAGGTCTTTGATCCATTTTGAGTTAATTTTTGTGCCTGTTGTAAGGAAAGGGCCCAACTTCATTCTTTTCTATGTTGATATTTAATTTCCCCAGCACCATTTGTTGAATTTCTCCTTTCATTTTGACCTGGCCATTTCTTACTCTCTTGTCATTTTTCTGGCACTTTTGAAAAAATGTTTTAAAATTCTGTATGTATATTAAGCTGGTTTCAGCAGGAGAATTGATCTCTAAAACCTAGGTCATTGTTATTGGTAATAGGAAATTTCATTAATGGTTTAAGTCACCCTGATGTGAGAGTACAAGTGGCGCCCCTAGTCAAATAAAATGTACAGAGAAATAGCCTCTAGTCACGATTCTTAGCGTTTAGATACTGTTGCAGTTTTTATGAGAATAAGGTATAGCTTATCAGTATTTTTTGCATAACCAAATAATTCAGTAGTCCAATTTGAGGCTATAAATCTTATTAAGTGACTATTTGGAGAAACAAAGAGATAATTTTCTCTCAAGGATATGGGAATCATATTCAAGTAGTATAACTGAACCGCTGATTAAATATGGCTTTGTCAGACTTTACTATAGGATTCCTTGATAATATTTTTCATGTAAATTCTCTTGAACTACACATCAGAAGTTCTTTTTTTCATTCGAAATGTAGTCTTTCTCTGTGTGTCATCCTTTCCCTACAATTTAGAGTACTGAGTGAAGGGTCCTGAGGTGTTTAGCAAGTAATTTGTTACCTCTAAAAGTGAATTAAAGCTTGTAATTAATTTACTGATAGAACACGAATTCAGGTGGATTTACACTTAATTTGGAATAGTTTCAGCTTATTTCATTGAGCAGGGGAGAAATTAATGGTATTACAGTGAATGCATTTATTTATTCTATAGTCAGGCAAAGTATTTGGGATTGTAAATGTCAGTTGTGTATATTAGGGAAGGGGGGGAAATGTATAGGGCTGATCCTGAATTGAGGTTTCTAGGAAGTATAATATCAGTTGCCTTTAACATTTAAAATTCCTTTCATATAATTATGATACACTAATAAAAATAGAAAACATAAAAAATAAAGTAAAATTACCTTTAGCCAACCAACTTATCAAGATTTACCAGCTGTTTCGAAAATACCTAATGCCCATATATAGTCCACATGTATAGAGCACAGACTTAATTGAAAAGAGGGTGGTCATGGAAGTCCTGAAGATAAGCCCTGAAACTGAGTTCTTGCATATTTGTTTCTTCTGCGACTCAGTAAAGCCTATTCATCAAGGAAATCTTGTCCTTGACCCAGGTTAATTTGTCACAAATCATACCCTCCAATTTTACGATTACATTAGGCTGAAATTATGGATAAAGGAAATTGCTATATTCTTTAAATGCACAGAATGATTTAGTTCACATTGTCTATAGCAATATTACCAGCAATTTTATATGTCTAAGATAATTTCCCTAACTCTTCATCTAAGCTCCAGAGCTTTATAAAGCCCTTTCAACATTATTTATTTACTTACTTGTTTATTTATTTGTCTATTTATTTAGTTAGTTAGTTAGTTGGCGATATGGGGAATTGAACCCAGGGGCATTCTACTTCCAAGCTGCACTTCTACTCCTATTTTATTTTTAGTTTGAAACAGAGTTTCACTAGGTTGATGAGAGTCTCACTACTTGCCGAAGCTGTCCTCAAACCTGTGATCCTCCTGTCTCAGCCTCCCAAGTACTGGGATTACAAACCTGTGCCACCACACTTGGCTCCTTGTCACCTTTAAAGCAAGCAAGAGTCTTTGTTGTATATTAAATGCTTACCACTTGTTTAACATTGTATAATATTGAACCCAAGGCAGGTAACACACAATATCTGCTTGCAAGCAGCATGGCATCTTGCTAGGACCATATAACACATAAAACATAACAAAAGTTTACTCAGAGCTCAGAGCTGTTTTTTTTTTTTTTTTTTTTTTTTTTGCGGTACTGGGGATTGAACCCAGGGGCATTCTACTTCCGAGCTACACCCTCAGCCCTATTTTTCATTCTTTATTTTGGAACAGGGTCTCACTAAGTTGCGGAGTGCCTTACTAAGTAGCTGACCTAGATCCTCCTGTCTCAGCCTCCCAAGTACTGGGATTACAAGGATGCGCCACCACACCTGGCTTTAGAGCTGAATTTTAAGAATAGTTTTGCCAGGTGTGGTGGCGATGCTTGTAATCCCAATACGTGGGAGGGTGAGTTAGGAGGATCGTAGATTCAAGACCAACCTCATCAGCCTAGCAAGGCCTGTTTCAAAATAAAAGAATAAAACATAAAAAGGGCTGGGGGTGTAGCTCAGAGGTAGAATTCCTGGGTTCAATCCCTAGCACAATAAGTAAATAAATAAATAAATAAATAAATAAATAAATAAATAAATAAATAGTTTTATCAAAGACTCTTAGCTACTGATAAGTGATGAGGACTTATAATTTGTAACACTAAACTATTAGTTTAGAGTGGGAGAGGTATTTTCCCATGCTATTTAGGAAGCCAGTATCAAACCCCTTTTTATTTACAAAAACTCTAAGCTGAGTGTGGTGACACATTCCTGTAATCCCAGTGCTTGAGAGGCTAAGATAGGAGGATTGTAGGTTTGAAGCCAGAGGCCAATTTGATTTGTAAGGCGCTCTTGAACTTGTCTTGTACTGTAGATTTCTACAGTCCTTGCAGGCTTGCTGAGGCCAAGGACTTGCTTGTTAGGAAGATAACCGTTATAGATCTTTCCAAAAAATGGAACCAGATGATGTTCACACATGGAAAACATCTTCACAATCACCATCTCATCATGATCTTCATCAAAAATAGCATTGTTTAGGACATCTGAAGATGGTCTCCCTTGGTGAAGAACTGCATGGCCATGGCCGCCCTCCAGGGCGTCTTGAGCAGCCCCTGCCACTGAGGGTCCTCGCCCAGCGAGCACGCAGGGTGGATGAGTAGGCTGCCGCCAGGTTGGGGAGGCTCAGCTCGGGACCCTCCCCACAGTGGGGCCGCTTGCTCTGCGCTCTTAGAGATTTAGCTGAGGCAGGTTCCACCCAGGCAGCGGGAAACCCATTGGTGCACCTGGCGCCCCACAGCTACTCTGCGGGTATCAGTATGGGGGGTGGGGGATGGGGCTTTTCTGTGGACCTGCACTACCGCTCGCTTGCTCCGGAGAGACTGGGGCACGGGGCACGTCTGGGGCTACTGGCAGGCGGCCTCAGACTAGAACCTGTGGCCCCAGTCACCTGAGGAAGGTAGGTCGCAGTAGGACACAGGTCCTGAGTTTGGAGCAGCCACCAGCAGCAATTCTCATATTTGACCACATGGATTTCCAGTATGTTTCCATAAAAGGAAAATCCACATGAGACCTTTTGAATTTAGAACTACTTGAAAGTAAAAGAAAAAACGAAGATTGAGAACATAAAGCAAATGCTAGCAGAATGATAAATGCCAGTTGATTTAAACTCTCAAGAGCTCTGTTTTGCTTTATGGTATATTCTTGTAGGGAAAGCGCCAATTCCAGCTGATGGTCAGCTCTGGTAGCAGGCATGTTGAAAGGGTTCATAAGTTTAAAACACCTCTATAAGGAAAACTACAAAAAGCTGAAAAAAGAAATCGACAAGACCTTAGAAGATGGAAAAATCTACCATGCTCTTGGATAGGCAGAATAAATATCAAAATGGCCATCCTCCCAAAAGTAATCTACTGATTTAATGCAATACCAAGTTACCAAGGTCACTCCTCACAGACATAGAAAAATCAGTCCTTAAGTTCATTTGGAACAACAAAAATCCCAGGATAGCCAAAGTAGTTCTTAGTAACAAGAACCATGCAGTAGGTAGCACAATACCTGACTTCAAACTCTACTACAAAGCCACAATAATAAAAACAGCATGGTATTGGCACAAAAACAGATACATAGACCAATGGAGCAGAATAGAAGATTCAGAAACAGACCCACGTGCTTACAGTCAACTGATCTTTGACAAAGGAGCCAAAAACATACACTGGAAAAAAGATAGCCTCTTTAACAAATAGTATTGGCAAAACTGGTTAACCATATGCAGGAAAATGGAAATAAACCCCACTTTCTCACCCTGCACAAGAGTCAACTCAAGGTGGATCAAAGACCTGGAAATCAAGCCAGAGTCCTTGCAGCTACTTGAAGAGGGCATAGGCTCAACACTTCAACACATAAGCACAGGTAAAAACTTTCTCAGCAAGACCCCAAAAGCACAGGCAACTCGAAGATCAATACATGGGATTGCATTAAATTGAAGAGCTTCTGTACAGCAAAGGAAACTATCAAGAACCTCAACAGAGAGCCCACAGAGTGGGAGAAAATTTTTGCCAGCTACTCTTCTGATAGAGGACTAATATCTAGGATATACAGAGAACTCAAGAAACTCACAGCTAAGAAAACAAATAACCCAATCAAAAAATGGGAAAAGGCTCTAAATAGACACTTCAGGAAAGAAGAAATACAAATGGCCAATAAATATATGAGGAAATGTTCCACATCATTAGAGAGATGCAAATCAAAACTACCTTGAGATTTCACCTAACTCCAATCAGAATGGCAATCATCAAGAACACAAACAACAACAAATGCTGGCGAGGGTGTGGAGAAGTGGGAACCCTAATATATTGCTGGTGGGATTGCAAATTAGTGCAACCACTTTGGAAAACAATATGGAGGATCCTCTGATGAATGGGAATGAACCTACCATATGATTCAGCAATACCACTTCTGGGTATCTACCCAAAAGAACGGAAACCAAACTATCAGACCAACACGTGTATCTACGTTTATAGCTGCACAGTTTACAATTGCCAAACTATGGAACCAGCCAAGATGTCCATCAACAGATGAATGGATTATAAAACTAATGCCAGCATTACTCTGAATGGGGAAAATCTAAAAGAATTCCTTTTTAAGATCAGGAGTGAGAAAAGGATGCCTATTATCATCACTCCTCTTCAATATAGGACTTGAAATTCTATCCGGAGCAATAAGGCAAGAGAAGGAAATTAAAGGAATACAAATAGGGAAAGAAGAATTGAAATTATCCCTGTTTGCAGATGACATGATCGTATTCTTAGAAGACCTAAAAAATAACCAGAAGACTTCTAGATCCTGATAGACTAAGCAGAGTAGCCAGATACAAATCAACTTATAAAAATCATTAGCTTTTTTATATGCCAGATGTTAATCCACTGAGAGAGAGAAATCTGGAAAAACAATTCTACTGAAAACAGCCTCAAAAAAAAAAAAAATCTACCCAAGCAGGTAAAAGGCCTCTATAATGAAATTTATAGAAGACTAAGGAAAGAAATTGAAGAAGGTCTTAGAAGATGGAAAGGACCTACCATACTATTGGATGTGTAGAATATTATCAAACTGGCCATCTACCAGAATTGATCTACAGATTCAATGCAATCCATATTAAAATGCCAAAATAGCCAAAGCAATTCTCAGCAATAAAAACCACCCTAGAGGCATCATGATACCTGATTTCAAGTTATACTATGAGTTATAGTAATAAAAACAGCATGGTATTGACACATAAACAGACTCATAGAATAATAGAACAGAATAGAAGATACAGAAACAAATCCTCACACAGCCAGTTGATTTTTTTTTGGTGGTGGTGGTACTGGGAATTGAAGCCAGGGGCATTCTACCTCCAAGCTACACCCCCAGCCCAATTTTATTTTTTGTTTTGAAACGGGTCTTGCTAGGTTGCTGAGAGTCTTGCTACATTGCTGAGGCTCTCCTCAAACCTGCGGTCCTCCTGTCTCAGCCTCCTAAGTACCAGGATTGCAGGCATATACTACCACATCCAGGTAGCCAGTTGATTTTTTATGAAAGTGGCAGAAATATATGCTGGCAAAAAGCCTTTCAACAAATGGTGTTGGGGAAACTGGTTATCTGTTTGTAGAAGAATGGGATTAAACCCTAGTCTCTCACCCTGCACAAGAGTCAACTTAAGATGGATAAAAGATCTAGAAATTAGACCAAAAACTTTTCAATTACTGGAAGATGGCATAGGACTAACCCTCTAATATATAGGCATTGCTAGAAACTTTTTCAATAAGACCCCCAAAGCTCATGAAATTAAAATGAGAATTAATAATGCGATGGCATTAAATTGAAAAGCTTCTGTGCAGCAAAAGAAACCATTACTAGTCTAAAGAGAGAGCCTACAGAATGGGAGAAGATCTTTGCCAACTACTCCTGTGTCACTATATCTGCCAAGTATATCTTTGTATATCTAGACTATAGGAAGAACTTAAAAAACTTCACACTAAAAAAATAAAAAAGTGGGCAAGTGAACTGAATAGACACTTCACAAAAGAAGAAATACAAATGGCCAGCTGAGTTGGTGGCGCATGCTTGTAATCCTAGTACTTGGGAGGCTGAGACAGGAGAATCACAGGTGTGAGGACAGCCTCAGCAATTTAGTGAGGCTTTCAGCAATCTTTGGAAACAAGACCTTGTTTCCAAATAAGAAATAAAATTGGTCTGGGTATAGTTTGGAGGTAGAATGCCTCTGGGTTCAATTCCTAGTAACACACACACACACACACACACACACACACACACACACACACACACAAATAAATAAAAGAAATACAAGTGGCTAATAAAATATATGAAAAAAATGTTCAACAAAATTAGCAATCAGGAGCTGGGCGTGGTGGCACATGCTTGTAATCCCAGTGCTTGGTAGGTTGAGACTGGAGGATCCAGGTTCATGGTCTGCCTCAGCTACTTAGTGAAGCTCTCTGCAACTTAGTGAGGCCTTGTTTCAAAATAAGGAATAAAAAATAGGGCTGGGGGTGCAGCTTGGAGGTAGAATGCCCCTGGGTTCAGTCCTCAGCACCACACACACACACACACACACAAATTTAGCAATCAGGGAAATGCAAATCAACACTATACTGAGATTCCATCTAACTCCAGTTAGAATGGCAGTCATCAAGAATACAAACAAGCCGGTCGTGGTGGCGCATGCTTGTAATCCCAGCATTCGAGAGGCTGAGACTGGAGGATCCGGGTTTGAGGCCAGCCTCAGCTACCTAGTGAGGCACTCCGCAACTTAGTGAGATCTGGTTTCAAAATAAAGAATAAAAAATAGGGCTGGGGGTATAGCTCGGAGGTAGAATGGCCCTGAGTTCAATCCCCAGTACCACACACACACACACACACACACAAAAAAAAAAAAGAATAAAAACAAGCCGGGGCGTGGTGGCACACGCTTGTAATCCCAGCATTTGGGAGGCTGAGACCGGAAGATCCAGGTTCATGGCCAGCCTCAGCTACCTAGTGAGGTACTCTGCAACTTAGTGAGGTGAGACCCTGTTTCAAAATAAAGAATAAGAAATAGGTCTGGGGGTATAGCTCGGAGGTAGAATGCCCCTGAGTTCAATCCCTAACACCGGAAAAAAAAAAAAAAAATACAAGCTGGCAAGGCTGTGGGGAAATAGGAATTTATCTACTATTGGTCGGATTACAAATAAGTGCAGCTGCTATGGAGACCAGTGTGGAGATGTCTCAGAAGACTGGGAATGGAACCACATGTAACTCAACTATACCACTCCTGGGTATTTTTCCAAAGGAATTGAAGTCCTAGTATTGTAGTGATATATGCATATCCATGTTTATAGCAGCACGATTCACACTAGCAAGTGGTAATTTCTTTTGGTACTAGGGATAGAACCCACGAGCATTCTACCTCCCAGCTACACCCCCCAGTCCTTTTTATTATTTTATTATTTTTGTGTGTGTGTGGTACTAGAGATTGAACCCAGGGGCATTCTCCCTCTGAGCTACACTCCCAGTTCAAGAGAGGGTGTATTATTTTGAAATGGGGTCTTGCTAGGTTGATGAGAATCTCACTACTTCCTGAGGCTGTCCTCGAACCTGTGATCCTCCTGTCTTAGCCTTCCAAGTGCTTGGATTACAGGCATGAGCTACTACGCCTGGCTCTTTTTATTATTTTGAAATAGGGCCTTGATAGGTTGCTGAGGCTGGCCTTGAACCTGCAATCTTCCTGTTGCAGCCTCCCAAGAACTGAGATTATAGGCATGTGCAACCATGCCCTGTGCAAGTGGTAATTTGTAAAGGTTAGTTGTAGCATGAATTCCGCTCAGTGGACTTTTTGATTTCTGTTACTATTGATCTATTCATTGTCTCTCTTGTATGCTTTTGAAATATCATGCCTTTGTCATTTGAAAAATATTGATTTTTCATTCATATTTGTAAATGTTTAACAAATATTACAACATTTTGTTATATGCTGTTAAGTTTATATTCATTATTATCACTGTTAATCTTATTAGGTATTTATTGAGTGGTAGATTCACATTTTTCATTTCATTTGAAAACTGAACATTTTAACATATACAATAAATACTGTTGGTTGTTTTCCTTGAAGCAATAAGGTTTGTCATTCATATTTTAGATAATATCATCCAGATACTTAAATTGTGATGACTGTAGTGTGAATCAGTCTTTTTTTTTTTTTTTTTTTAAAGGATCATTCTGTAAAAAAATGGGTTGATAAACTTATAACTCAAATAACCCTACAAGTTCTTTTCCTCACCCCCCACTGTACTTCAGCATGGAGCAGAGTGCTTTAATGTGTGCTTCCCATTCCCTCAGATTGTTGAAACGATGTGTACTTGAGAATTGAGATTTAGTATGCACATCTGTAATCCTAGTCTTTGGGAGGCTAAGACAGGAGATTCCCAGGTTCGAGGCCAGCAAGTGGTAATTTAGCAAGACCCTGTTTCAAAATAAAATAGAGCTGGGAGTATAGCTCAGAGATAGTACACCCCTGAGTTTAATCCCCAGTACCACACACATACACAAATTGAAGTTTAGTAAAAATCATTTTTGATGCTTCATCAAGGACATTCTTTTTTTTTTTTTGGCGGTACTGGGGATTGAACTCAGGGGCATTCTACCTCCGAGCTACACCCCCAGCCCTATTTTTTATTCTTTATTTTGAAACCGAGTCTCACTAAGTTGCGGAGTGCCTCACTAGGTAGCTGAGGCTGGCCCCAAACCTGGATCCTCCCGTCTCAGCCTCCCAAATGCTGGGATTACAAGTGTACACCACCACGCCCAGCTCAAGGACATTCTTAAGTGTAATGCCCCCACCCCCCTTTTTTACTAGAGTGTGTGTAGGTGAACAGTATGTTTACTAGTAGTGCTAAGGCAATGGCTTTTGTAATATCAGTGCAAATGTCAATGCAGGGGGGATTTTTGGTGAAAATATTTTTAACCTTGTATATTCCCTTAAAGGGTCTCAGCATCCTTCAGGGGTATAAGGACCATGCCTAAGGTAGGCTAAGTTAGGAGGATTGCATGTTTGAAGCTAGTCTGAGAAACATAGCAAGACCTTGTCTCAAAATCAATCAATTAATTAATAAAATAGCTGGGGATGTAACTCAGTGCTTGCCTAGAATGTGGGAGGCTCTGGGTTAAATCCTCAGCTGTTGTCTTGCCCCCCCCCCCCCCCCCGCCCGCGCACTACCACACACAGTCATTGAAGTAGAATTACATATGAGCCCTGGGTTGTGACTTAAGAAATTGGTGTCTTATTTCTGGAAAGGCCTGTTTCTAGAAGGAGTTCACTCTTTTATCTTGCCTACTTCTGATCTAGTAATGTCCTGTTATCTTAATGCCACATACATTCCAGTAGGCATCTCTTCTATGTGCTAGATATTATGTATGCTAAAACGAAAATCCCAACCCTAGCCTTTAAGAAGTTCATTGTCTGTTGAGAATTAGGTAATTTAAAAATCATAACTCCATAAAAAGCAATTGTGAAAGTACAGGTGAAAGAAAAATGTTTGCTTTAGTAACTCAAGGAAATCATATAATGCTAAAATAAGAATTTAGCTGAGAATTAAAGGATGATTAAGGTTGTTAGGTAGACTTGCCAGGGAAAGGTATTCTGGGTAAAAAGCAATGCTGGGACCTTGAGGCCTGAGGGTACTGCCTTGTTTAGAGTACAGTTCACGTTTGCTTGATGTGAAATGCTGGTCTAGGTGGGAGTTAGGTATGTGGTTGAGGAGACTGGGTTCAGTAATTTTGGGCTTTATATATTGTTTTTGGTGTACTGCTATTTGATACTAATGTTCATAACTGCTGTTTTATTCTATTTTTATCCCAATGAAATACTTTTGCATTTAATTCTACCCTTTAAATATTTCCACTCTAATTTGTATTTGTTTCAGTATGCCAAGACTTCTATTTTGTAGCCATTCTTTGCATCTTAATTGACCCTCCTAAAAATAACATATAAGCTGGGCACAAGGGCACATGCCTGTAATCCCAGCTACTTAGGACAATGAGGTAGGAGGATTGCAAATTTCAAGCTATGCTGGGCAGTTTAGAGATCTTGTTTCATAATAAAAATGGAAAAAGGAGCCGGGCGTGGTGGCGCACGCTTGTAATCCCAGCATTCGGGAGGCTGAGACCGGAGGATCCGGGTTCGCGGCCAGCCTCAGCTACCTAGTGAGGCACTCCACAACTTAGTGAGACTCGGTTTCAAAATAAAGAATAAAAACTAGGGCTGGGGGTATAGCTCGGAGGTAGAATGCCCCGGAGTTCAATCCCCAGTACCGCAAAAAAAAAAAAAAATGGAAAAAGGCTGGGGGTGTGGTTGGTTATTATTTTTGTGGTACTAGGGATGGAACCTAGGGCTTCTCACATGCAAAGTAAGTAATCTACCACTGAGCTACATCCCCAGACCTTTTAAAATTTTGAGAGAGTCTCACTGAGTTACCCAGGCTGGCCTTGAACTTGAGATCCTCTTGCTTTAACCTCCCTAGTAGCTAAGATTACAGGCCTTGACCACCATGCCTGGCTCAGATTTTATAAAGATGTTTTTGTTTTCTACTCCTGCATATCAACCATTACAACATTTAGTGACCAAAAGCTACAATCATTTTATCATCTCTTACAATTTTGTAGTTGTCTTGGCTCATCAGGTTGGTTCTTTTGCTCCACAAGTATTCTGCTGGTACTGCAGTTCTCTATTATTTCATCTAAATTAGACTGTCCTTGGTGTCTCATTCACATGGCTAATGCCCTGTTAGGAATGCCTGGGCTCAACTAGAATATTAGAACAATGGGGCCTCTCCTTTACTGAGTTGCTTCTTATATGGTTTTGTAATATGATCTCTCTAACAGGGTAAGCATACTTCTTATTTGACAGCTCAGGGGACCCAAAAATGCTAAAGTAGAAACTGCTAAGCCTCCTTAAAGCTGCAGCATGGAATTGTCACAGCATTAATTCTGCCTCATATTGTATTTATTTATTTATTTATTTATTTATTTATTTATTTATTTATTTATTTTTGGTACTGGGGATGGAACCTGGGGGCATTCTACCTCCAAGCTACAGCCCAGCCCTATTTTTTATTCCTTATTTTGAAACAGGGTCTAACTAAGTTTCGGAGGGCCTCACTAAGCAGCTGAGGCTGGCCACGAACCCGGATCCTCCAGTCTCAGCCTCCCAAATGCTGGGATTACAAGTGTGCGCCACCACACCCGGCTCTCATATTGTTTGTTGAACTGAATTATTGGGCTAGTGCAGATTTATTGTAAGTAAGTATATAAAATGATGTGGGGAGGCGCGGCGCAGTCGCTCCCTATCATGGTGCCTAGCGGAAGGAGCCTCAGTGCTGTAAACAACTCCTTTTAAGGAAATAGCGTGCAGTACAGCATCAGAGTAAGATCAGGTGATGTGTCCTGACCTATTGGCATGAGGGAACGAGTCGCAACCTGATTGGTCAGAAAGAGGCATAAAAACCTGGGTTACCGGAAACTCGGGGCCAGACACTGCATCAAGATTATATGAATCAAGAGAATCCTGATTAAAGCTTTGCACAGAAGGAACCTGGTTGTTGAGTGCTTTTGTCTGCTGGTCAGACGCAAGCGCGCGACAAAATGAGAAAGTTTTTAAAGTTCTTTATATATTCTAGGTATTAATCCTCTTCAAAGGAATAGCTGGTAAAGATTTTCTTCCATTCTGTAGGCTTTTTCAGACTTTTGGTTGTTTCTTTGCTATACAGAAGCTTTTTGATTAGATGCCATCCTATTTCCCTTCCTCAGTTTTATTTCCTGAACTTTGGGGATTTTATTGAGAAAGTCTCTACCAGTGCCTATATATTGGCAAGTTGGTTCTATGCACTCTTGTAATAATTGCAAAGTTCCTGATCTAATTTCTAGGTCTTTGATCCATCTTGAGTTTACTTTTATGAAGAGTGAGAGAATCTTAAGTTCATTCTTCTTCATAGGGATATCCAGTTTTCCCAACACCATTTATTGAAAAGGTTGTCTTTTTCTCCAGGAAGTGTTTTGGCTCCAGTCTTGCATCCCTGGAATGAAACCAATTTGATCATGGTGTACAGTTTTCTTGATATGGTTTTGAATGCATATTGCTAGTATTTTGTTTAGAATTTTTACATCTATGTTCATATAGGATATTGATTTGTAATTTTTCTTTTCTTAAGGTATTTATTTGGTTTTGGTATTGAGATGATGCTTCATAGAAGGAGTATGGAAGAATTTCATCTCTAGTTCATGGATAATTTAAGAAGCATTGGGTTTTGTTTGTCTGAAGGTTTTGTAGAATTCAGCTGGGAATCTATCTGGACCTGGACTTTCTTTGATGAAAGGCTTTTTATTGCTGTTTCAATCCCTTTGCTTATTATTAGTCAGTTTAGGTTTTTATATCCTCTTGGTTTACTTTAGGTAGGTTGTATATATCTAGAAATTTGTCGATTTCTTGTTTTCCAGTTTATTGGTATATAAATTTTCAAAGTAGTTTTTGATGATCCTCTGGGTTTCCATGCTGTCTGTGCTGATGTCTCTTTTTTCATCTTTTATTTTAATAATTTGGGTTGATTATCTTTTTCTTTTGGCTAGCTTGGCTAAGAGTTTATCAATTTTGTTTATCTTTTCAAAGAACCAGCTATTTTTGGTTGTTGTTAATATTTTGTATTTTTTTTTCTATTTCATTGATATCTGCTCTCATTTTAATGATTTCCTTTCTTCTACTGGCTTTGGGATTAGTCTGTTCCTGTTTTTTGAGGACTTTGAGGTATATCATTAGGTTGTTTATTTGGTGATTTTCTTTTTTTCTTATGTGGGCACTCAGTACTATAAATTTTCCTTTTAAACCACCTTCAAAGTGTCCCATAGATTTTGGTATGCCATGTCTCTATTTTTGTTTGATTCTAGGAATTTGTTGATTTTCCTCCTTATTTCTTTTAAGAACCAGTCTTCATTCAAACGTGTATTCAGGCTGGGTGCAGTGTTGCACACCTATAATCCTAGTACTTGGGAGTCTTAGACAGGAGAGTGGCAGGTTTGAAACAGCCTCAGCAACTTAGCAAGGTTCTCAGTAACTTTTTGATACCCTGTGTTGATTTCTACTTTCATTCCATTATAATTTGAGAAGGCAAGGAATTATATTACTTTTTTGAATTTGCTAGTACGTGTTTTGTGGCCTAGAATATGGTCTGTTTTGGAGAAGCTTTTATGAGCAGCCGAGAAAAATGTATATTCAGTTATTAGATGGAATATTCTTCATATGTTTACTAGATCTATTTGGTTTATACTGTGCTTTGGTTTGGAGTGTCTTTACTGATCTTTTGTCTGGAAGATTGATCTAATAGTATGAAAAGTGTGTCGAAATCTCCCAATATTATTGTGTTCTGGTCTGAGTTTTAATGTAATAAAGAGTTTGTTTTATAGAAGTGGGTGCGTCCACATTTGGGGCATAAATGTTTACTATCATTATATTTTCTTGTTTGGTTTTTCCTTTTATTAGTAAAAAATGACCTGCTTTGTCTCTTCTGATAAGATTTGGCTTGACGTCTGCTTTGCTGAATATATGAGTTGCTACTCTTACTTGTTTTCGGTCTCCATTTGCGTGGAATATCTTTTTTCTAGCCTTTCACCTTTAGCCAATGAATATAAGGTGAGTTTCTTGCAAGCAGTATTTAGTTGGATTATGTTCCTTAAATTAATTTACAAGTTTATGTCTCTTATTGGGGAGTTGAGACCATTGATATTTAATGTTATTATTGAAAGATGATTTTTATTTCCTGTCATTTTGATTTATATTTTCTGTTTGATATTCAAAGTGTTGGTTCTCCTTCACTTAGTTGCTCATCTGATGGAATTCATCCCTTCTCTGGTTCTGGTGTTTATATTTCCTTCCTTCCTTTCTACTGGGGATTGAATCCAGGGACATTCTACCTCTGAGCTACATCCCCAGCCCTATTTTATTTTGAAATAGGATCTTACTAAGTTGCTAAGGGCCTCAATAAATTGCTGAGGCCGGTCTAGAACCTGTGATTCTCCTGTCTCAGCCTCCCAGGTCCTGGGATTACAGGCACATGCCACTGTGCCTGGCTGTGTTTTATTTCTTTTAGTATTTTCTCTAGGACTCGCTTGGTAGTCATGAATTCTTTTAGCTTCTGCTTGTCCTGGGAGCTTTTTATTTCTCTGTCAATTTTGAAAGATATCTTTGCTGAATATAGCAGGCTTGATTGGAAAATGCTTTCTTTCTGGGTTTGGAGTACATCATACCAAGCCCTTACTTTCATGATTTGTGTTGGAAACTTTGGAGTAATTCTTATCTTTTGACCCTGAATGTCACCTCATCTTTTCCTCTTGACACATTTAAGAGTCTCTCCTTGACCTCTATGTTAGTAATTTTGATTATTATATAGTGTAGTGAAGTTATTTGATCTTGTCTAATTGGGGTTCAGAATGTCTCCTGTATGTGGATATCCATTTACTTTTCTATGTTTGGGAAATTCTCAATTATTATTTCTCTGAAGAGGTGTCTAATACTCTTTTTTTGTGTTTCTAGAACTTCTTCAATGCCTGTTATCTGTAAATTTGGTCATTTAATATTATCCCACCTTCCTGTGGCTAACAAGTTCTTTCATTTTCAAAAGGGGTATAACCTGTTCCTCTTGTTTAACCAGAAAGCAAGTAACTCTGCATTTACTTGGCTACCTAGTAGTCTAATTGAACTTGAGTTTATTGTAGAGAATTTCATGTCAAATTTTTTTCCAATTCTTATCAGTTCTGAGATGTAACATTCTTGGAGGTAACCTAAAATCGATCTCTGTTTCTTGTAGTGCTGTTCGTTTATTTATTGATGTGACTAGGGGGCTGGTTACTCTTCAAAAGACAGTTAATGGGGCTGGTAAACTGAAGCTGATTACAAAGGAGCAGGGGCAGATCCCTGTTCATGCCCTGACTCACACCCCTGCTTTGACACAGAGTGGTTCTTCCGTAGACTATGCTGAGAGCTTCATACTGAGTCCTCACTCTTTTGGCCACTTGAAATTAGGTTTCTGTTTTTTTCTGGAACTCTGTATTTCATTATCAGATGTTACAAAAATAGTCCTTTGAGCCGGGTGTGGTGGCATACACTTGTGATCCCAATACTTGGGAGGCGGAGACCACAGGATCTGGGTTCAGGGCCAGCCTCAGCTACTTAGTGAGGCTCTCTGCAACTTAGTGAGACCCTGATTCAAAATAAAGAATAGAATATAGGGCTGGGGGTGGAGCTCAGAGGTAGAATGCCCCTGGGTTCAATCACTAGTACCTCAAAAACAAAACAAAACAAAAAACAATCCTTTGAAAGTTGTGAACTTTTTGTTTTTAGTTCTCAAGTTTTTTTTTTTTTTTTTTTTTGCAGTACTGGGGATTGAACTCAGGGGTGTTCTATCTTCGAGCTATACCCCCAGTCCATTTTTTATTCTTTATTTTGAAACTGGGTCTAAGTTGCGGAGTGCCTCACTAGGTAGCTGAGACTGGCTGCGAACCTGGATCCTCCGGTTTCAGCCTCCCAAATGCTGGGATTACAAGCGTGTGTCGCCATGCCCAGCAGTTCTCGAGGTATTGTTTGTAATACCAGGTACTTTAGAAAAGTGCCCTTTCTGAGCATTTCAGGGAGAAGTTTGTCTGAGTCTTCATATATTGTTAGGAACTATTCTGTTCCTCCTCAGTGTCAGTTTGCTCTGGACTTTATAGTTACTTAGACTCCCCTTTCTGCTGCCCGGAGAAGATGCTCAATGTCAAATATATGGCCACTTTAAGGAACTATCTAGTGCATGATAGTATAAAGTTTTATGCATTAACTTTACCCCAGCTTAAAGTTATTTTCCATTTATCTTCATTTCCTCATGCATGTTTTTTAAAGTATGTACCTTTTTAGTCCCATCCCTTTTTTTCCCGGTATTGGGGATTGAACTCGGGTATTTTACCTCCGAGCTATCCTCCCAGCCCTATTTTTTATTCTTTATTTTGAAACAGGGTCTCACTAAGTTGCGGAGTGCCTCACTAAGTAGCTGAGGTTGGCTGCGAACCCGGATCCTCCGGCCTCAGCCGCCCAAATGCTGGGATTACAAGCGTGTGCCACCATGCCTGGCTCCCCATCACTTTTTTTTTTTTTTTTAACTTTAAGAAATTACTCTTTATTAATTAAATCACCAGGAATTTTCAGCACAAGATTTAACATCTTAATGACCACCAAGGCCTGGGCTCTGGGGCTTGCTCTGCCTCTCCCAATTCTTAATGGGGTTTAGAGGGAGAGACATCATTAACAGAGACCAAGTCAGATGGTTGCAGGTCCTTCTTTCCCAGTCATTGGACAAGCTGTTCAATTCTTGTCCAAAGTAGGAAAGAGTCAGTTCCTCAGAAAAATCTAATAAAGAATTTGACATTGCATCATAAGATCTCTCTAAACAACTTAGATTTAGCAACAGTTTTGGTCCAAACTCATTTGCTTCTAAATTTTTTTTTTCATTTTGCAAATTTACTTTTTGAGTGTAATTTTAATAATCTCACTCTCTGTGCAGAAATTAACTAACTCAGTGCAAAGAAAAACCCCTTAAACTGGAACAGCCTCCTCATCTTGCTTTGGTAAGAGGAAACAGGTTTTTGCAACTTGTCAACCTGAAAGATGAACACGTTTCCCCAAAGTTCAAAATGTACTTCTGGCCTTGGAATGTAATCGCAGGCAGCTTTGATGGGCTGATTCAAATCCCCAAGAAAAAGCAGCTGGAACCACTATGCAGGCAGCCTTCTTTGGAAGTTTCTTAAAATCAACCCTTGAAAATCGTCCATGATTGTACATAAAGGCTCAAAGTTCCCAACAATTTCTGCTACTCCACTTCACAAACTAGGCTCAGAGGAGGCATTGGAATTATCAGGAGCAACAGTAGTAGCAGTGGCCCGGCGAGGTAGAACCTCAATCACTGAGGCTTGTCAATGATCCGGGCCATGCAGTTTCCCTTTTCCACCATGCCGACGAACCACGCCTGGTGACCCTCTCTGTACTTGGAGGATTTGATTTCAGAACAAAATCGTGCTGCCTGTTCTCTTGGCAGACAAATTAGTAATCCCCTTGAGGTTCCTTGAAGGAGGCCAAACCTCCCAACTGGCCTTGCTGATGGCAGCCATCTTGGCAATGATTGGCAGATTATGAATGACAAAAGACACCTCATTTCTTTGCTGTTTTGCGAGATTCTGAGTGTCCTAAAATGCCAAAGCCTGTGATATCTGTGGCTGCATGGGCATTAAACGTGTGCATTAATCCAGCTGCAGTTCTATTTAGGGTAGCCATATTGAACATGGCTTCCTGATAGGCCAGTTCTACCTCTTCTCTGGAGACCACCATCTTTATCTTATTCCATCTTTCAGGGTTATTCAGCTATTGGTGGGCATTGACAGCAACTTGAGTGCCTAAAGGTTTGGTTAACACGATCACATCCCCTACAACTGCGTTGTCGGGCATTATGAATTCATTTGGCTGACATGATAATCCAAGGGTTGACCACTGTCTGTCCTCCTGTCACTGCAGTTCCTCCCTCCTGAGCAGCATCCCGAAAGCCTTTGACCATGAGTGGCGTTACCTTTCTCGTTCCTCCTCACTCATGCTCTGGCTGACATTGAGCAACATCAACATGTTGTCACATTTGGTAATGCCCATGGCGCACGCGATCCGCCCCATCATGTAGGGATCTTCCACCAAGGGGTAAAAGAAGTCAGTGGTTTGCAGCAGGGACAGGCCCCCGTGTCTCAGCGGGATGACGCAGGAGTCCATGCCAATGCTCAGGAATGGGAAGGTGGGGTGGGGCCTGCCGGGGCTGGCAGGCCGGCTTCCTGGGCAGCCTCCTCCTGGCCTCTGACCAGCCCTGGGGGCCGCACGTCCGCCGTGTCAGTCCCGCCTGGAGTTTGAGCAGCGTCTCCTGGGGGACTTTGCAGCCTCAGCCCTTCATGCCGGAAAAGCCAGTCAGCTGCCAGCTCGGGCTGAAGCCCAGCGCCTGGGGATCGAAGGGCCGGCAGCTCAAGAAGCTCCGGCCCAGTGACAAGCCCGCCGGGCCCGAGGGACTCTCCGCAGGCGCCCGCCGCGGCTTCCGCCATCGTGTCGGCCAGGCAGGGAGAGGAGGAGAGGGGGAAGAGGAGAGGGTCCTTTTAGTTTCCACTCAAGTTAATCTGAAATTAACAGTCAAACATTACCGGAAGAACTTCACCCGGCAAGTCTCTCGCCGTACCACTCGGTCCCCACGCTGCCTTCCCATCACTTTTTTTTTTTTTTTTTTCGGTACTGGGATTGAACTCAGGGGCATTCTACTTCCGAGCTACACCCCCAGCCCTATTTTTACTCTTTATTTCGAAACCAGGTCTCACTAAGTTCTGGAGTGCCTCACTATGTAGCTGAGGCTGGCTGCGAACCTGGATCCTCTGGTCTCAGCCTCCCGAATGCTGGGATTACAAGCGTGCGCCACCACGCCCGGCCCCATCACTTTTGTTGAAATGTGCTACTTTACAGGTTTTTAAATAAGAACTGTTCTGCTGAGTGTGGTGGTGCATTGTAATCCCAGTACTTGGGAGGGTGAGACAGGAGGATCATAGGTTTGAAGCTAGCCTGGGCAATGTAGTGAGACCCTGTTTCAAAATAAAAAGTAAAATAAGGATGGGGGTTTAGCTCAGAGGCAAAATGCCCCTGGGTTCAATTCCTACTACCCCTCCCCCCTACAAAACTATCCTAAATATTTTAAGAAAACATCCTTTTGATCCACTGTTAATATCCTGGTTTTAGCTCTTGGCTTTACTATCTGTCCAAGAGGCCTCCTGGGCTGGTCTTCCTCTTATCCTCTAGTCTGCTTATGGGTCCCAGAGAGAGCCTTTGTGTAGTCCCTCACCTGCAGAGTAGAGTGCAGCAACTCAGAGTGCAGCACTGAGCTATAACCACTCCCTGCCCTCTACCATTTTCAGGCATACCTCCTATGGCTCCCCTCCTGCTTCTGCTACTTCTGCAGTCCTTATTTATGCCCACTTTGCCTTGGTTTGTCATTGCAGTTGATCTGAATCTCCTCCTCACCTCCTCCTTCACCTTTCTCAAGAGGCTCAGAGCAAACTTCCCTGTGTTGAAAGCTTTGCTGATCCCCACTAGCAGGTCAGCCACTTCCTGGGTGTTACTTCCTCTTTTGGTGCACATCGGGTTTCATGAACCTGCCTGTTGCTAGTCCATAGTCAGCTTTGTGTGAATTAGAAGGTACCAACCCCTTCTCCAAGGTATTTCATAGAGCTTCCAAATGTTGGCAAACTGTCTTAGTAAAGGTGTAAATCTACAGTTTTTATGATGTGAACAGCACCCTACAGTGCACAACTGAGCAGTTGTTTTTGATGGTACTATCTATGTTATAATTATTTGTCTGTATTACCCTTAGAATTGAGGGGAATAGTTATATAAATTAATATTATTTTTATATTCTTTCTGTCTGACTAGACCAGGTCTTCAGTAACCATTTGCTAAATGAGAAGGTACAAACACATATACCACATTCTTGTCTGGAAAAGTGGCAGGAACGGTGAAGCCAGGCTTGGTGGTGCAAGTTTGTAATCCTAGTACTTGAGAGGCTGAGACAGGAGGCTTGCGGGTTTGAGGATAGCCTCAGCAAGTAGTAAGACTCTCATCAACCTAGTGAGGCCTTGTTTCAAAATAAAAATAAAATCTGGCTGAGGGTGGAGCTCGGAGGTAGAATGCCCCAGGATTCAATTCCCAGTATACCACCGCCGCTATCACACACACACACACACACACACACACACACACACACACACACACAGTGCCCCAGGATTCAATTCCCAGTATACCACCGCCACCACCACCACCACCACCACACACACACACACACACACACATTCATTCTTAACATTCAGGCCTCGGCAGGCATGCTTTTCCTCTGCGTGTGTGTATGTGTAAGATATCTATATCTGTAGATAAATTCTCCCACATTTCAGTATTTCTGTAATCAGATGTCTTAAAGTTAATGTACCTTGGTGGCTGAAAGCAGGGACCCTGAAGCCAGACCACCTGAGTTTGAATTCCAATGCTACCACTTACACACATTTCTGTGAGTTTGGGTTTATTATTTAACCTTTCTGTGCTTCCATTTACTCATATGTAAAATGGGGCCGTCATAGTTCCCAGAGACTTCCTGGGGTGATTATGAGAATTAAATTATTTTTGTAAAGTATTTAGAATAATGCCAGGCATATACTAGTAAGAGATGTCAGTGTTAGTCATTACTATTAAAGTCCATGTGTAGGTTTACTATTCTATACCATTATTTCTTTTTAACACTAAAAAGTTTGTTTTGTTTTGTTTTCTGTGGTGCTGGAGATCAAATTCAAGCACTCTACCATGAACTACACTCCCAGTCCATGAAAAGCTAGTTTTAGTCCAAGGACACAGCTGATAATACTAGCATCTTTTTCTGTGGTCTGACTGGCTGTTTGCCTCTTAGACTCATATCTATACTGTGGACAAACACCTGCCTGCTGCCAGGCACCCCTGTGTCACTCATACCAAGATACACAGCAGGAAACCAGCAGGCTTTGTTTTTTCTTCCTAATTTGGCAAAAGAAAAAGGGGAAAAACCAGGGCTTTTTACAGATGAGGTTTGTTTGAGTTTAATTTTAACTTCTTGTTCATATTCTAGAGTTTGGACTGGTAACATTTTTTTCCCCTTAATATTTCTTCCTCCCTATATCCCTCCTTCCATCCCTCTCATCTTCCCTCCCTCCCTCTGCTAGGGATTGAACTCAGAGACTCATACATGCTAGGGAAGTGCTCTACCACTGAGGTAAATCCTTAGCCCCAGCAAATCTTGACTGAATGAAACTAGAACCCAGAGAGAATGGTCTTGAAACATGATTTTAACATAAAATATTTTCTAATTAGAGGGACAGTTTGATGATTTTTCCACAGAGTTGTGTTATTGTTAGGCAGCTAGATAGAAATGAGCAGGTCAGGGCAAGATTGGGATGGACCTGAGGGGAAATTAAGCAAGCCCTCATGAAAGGAAATATAGGGACTCCATGCCCGAATCAGGACATCAGGAGGCTAAACTGACTGCATTCATACCTACACTGCTCCCCTCCCCCACCTCCGCCAGGTCCCTTAGGGACCAAAGGGAAAGTTTCCAGTGTGGTGAAAACAGGGCAGATGCACTAAACAGTGGTGTGAAAAAAATGCATATACATGAGGGGGTCGGTTCCAGGTGAATAAAGCCTGCCACATGGAAAACTCCCACTCCGAGAAGTTGTTGGTACCATACTCTTTCTCTGGAATAGAACGTGTGTGTGTGTGTGTGTGTGTGTGTGTGTGTGTGTGTGTGTGTGTGTTACTGAGGATTGTAGGTTCAATCTACCAATCTATCAGAGCATCTTCAAAGAATGCATTAGTCAGATCTTGCTTAATCTAAAGAGAGCTCAATAGGGTGGGGCAGCTGGATTGAAGTTTGGCATTCTACCTCCAATCCACACCCGTAGCCCTTTTTATGTTTTTGTTTTGAAACAGGGTCTTGCTAGGTTGCTGAGAGTCTTGCTAGGTGACTGAGGCCGTCCTCAAACCTGTAATCCTCCTGTCTTAGCCTCCCAAGTACTAAGATTACAGGCATACACCACTGTGCCCAGCTGGAATGTAACCTCTTTATCATGGCCTTCTCTGTGTGTACCCCCACACCCTTAAATAAACCTCTTGTGTTCCCCTATTCATGATTTCTGTTTGAAAACTTTCTTTTGGGAAGCAAAGGACCAAGGAGAGATCACTGCCCTATAACATTTCTTTCTAGGAAAGAGCACCACCCTCTAACACTATGAAGTGGCAAAAGGTAATAGGTGTTCTAGGGCTGAGGTACCCGTTAAAACCTGTTGGGATTGCTCCCTTTGTAGTTGTAGGTTTCTTCTGGTCTTTAGCATTTGCTTGTGGCTGTAACTTCACATGTGGGATGGGTAGATGTTCTCTGCCTTGTTACACATGTATTTTTCCCTGGTGTCTCAGCTGGCTTTAGAAGCAGTGATACTGTGGAAAGTTCTGCAAACTTCAATCCAGCTGCCCCACCCTATTGAGCTCTCTTTAGATTAAGCAAGATCTGACTAATGCATTCTTTGAAGATGCTCTGACCATTTTTATTATGAGAGCTAAATGGCCTTTCCCAAGACACATTACTGTAATTGACTTTATACTCAACTTTAATGAATATTCTTACATGCTATACAGCACTTGCTGAAACACAGCACTTACTGCACATTTGTGATTTCAGCAGCTTTTTCTTAGTTGAACAAAACAGTATATAAGTGAATTATACAAAGGTGAGCTAAAACTTTATCATCCCTAATTTGTTAAGCTTATATTTCTGTATAGAACTGGTCAACTTCAGCTCCCTCTAAGGAAGTATTTAATTATCAGTTCTCAGAAAGAATATGCACATGAGGGACTTTCTACAACAGGACATGTATGGATTCATTTACCTCAGGGTTTCAGAAGTGATAGGTAGACAGTGGCTATTACTCTCGATGTCCTGGAAGGGGAGCAAATGGGGACAATGTGTGTAGTCTGCCTCATAGCTCTAGCCAGAGGAGGAACTAGCATTTTTACCCCATTCTGCACTGCCATGCTTATCACCACTTTAGGACACATCAAAGGACATACATACTTATGGGGTTATCTTTTACTTTATCTAAAGCTGGAATTTTCACCTCTATCCAAAATCTCATTTCTTTTTGGAGAAGTGCCAGCAAAGACAGACAAAGAGTGATTTACTTAAATCTCACCTGGGGTAAGGGTGTCATGATGGCCAAAGCAAACCAAAAGTCTGCAGAAAGAACTTGACCTACAGATAATTTTTGTTAGGTCTTTGTTGGTGGTGGTTGTCACCATTTAGAATTGAGGCAATCTCACATTAAAAGATCAGAATTAAAAGAAATATAGAGATCCATTGAGACTTGGTCCACATAGCCACAGTCAGCTGGAGCCGGGTTAAAGCTGCTCCCTTGTGAGCTGTGTGTGCCTCACTTGGCTGTCAGCACTCTCACTTACAGGACCCATCTGGCCCTGTGGGCATTTGAGTTGTCCTGTCCTGACCTACCTCTGTTGCCAGTGTCTTGCTCTGTCTTATTGCTAGGTATCATAGTTCTCCAGAAAGGAGTCTCACACCCTGGCTGGTGTGAGCAGTGATTAAATGGCCACAGAAGAAAGAGAATTGGCTCTGTGGAGGCCTGGGTGTGCTCTTAGCCCCACCCAGGCCTTCAGGGGACAGGAGTTAATGCCAGGGTGGATCTGGTGTGCTGTACTTGCAAGCTGGCACCTCTCCATCTGTTCACTTAGCCTGAAAGTCATAAGTTTCCTCATCCAGGGGGTGGGGCATTTTCCAAAATATGAAAGAAAGAAGCCAGTGACAGCTCGGGCCCATTTGCAGGCTTACAAGGCCAGCTATTGCTACGAAAGGATACGCTTCCTGTTTACCAGTGGGCCTGAGACAAAGTAGTTGTGCTTCCTTGCTGTGCTGGGCTTGGCACACAGGCCAGGTTCTGTCTGTCAGAATGGCGAGACTGAATGCTCACTCTGTGCTTGGCAGCTGGGGGTGGCAGGGCC
Organism: Graphiurus murinus; assembly: GCA_004027655.1. NCBI lineage: Eukaryota > Metazoa > Chordata > Mammalia > Rodentia > Gliridae > Graphiurus > Graphiurus murinus. The sequence continues at coordinate 306 of PVLC010010652.1, read as the reverse complement.
CCCAGTTCCTGGGTCCTGGATGTGGGCCACCCTCGGGAGGCACCCTCAGGAGGGCACTCACTTTGGCTCCAGAATTAGCCTTGGCATTCAGATAGGAAGCAAAAGAGAAGCCGGGCGTGGTGGCGCACGCTTGTAATCCCAGCATTCGGGAGGCTGAGACCGGAGGATCCAGGTTCGCGGCCAGCCTCAGCTACCTAGTGAGGCACTCCGCAACTTAGTGAGACCCGGCTTCAAAATAAAGAATAAAAAATAGGGCTGGGGGTGTAGCTCAGAGGTAGAATGCCCCTGAGTTCAATCCCCAGTACC
>PVLC010010651.1:39264-50009 GCA_004027655.1 Graphiurus murinus | reverse complement strand
CCGAGCTACACCCCCAGCCCTATTTTTTACTTTATTTTGAAACCGAGTCTCACTAAGTTGCGGAGGGCCTCACTAGGTAGCTGAGGCTGGCCGCGAACCCGGATCCTCCGGTCTCAGCCTCCCGAATGCTGGGATTACAAGCGTGCGCCACCACGCCCGGCTCTGTAAATGAACTCTTAAGAAAAATTTTACCCCTAAAATATTCTTTACTGACATATTGGTAAAAGATAAATTATAGTGACTTTTAGTTTTACGTAACTTGCATACTATTTTTTTGATGATCATAAGTCTGAAAATAGAGCCGGGTGTGGTGGCGCACGCTTGTAATCCCAGCATTCGGGAGGCTGAGACCGGAGGATCCGGGTTCGCGGCCAGCTTCAGCTGCCTAGTGAGGCACTCCGCAACTTAGTGAGACTCGGTTTCAAAATAAAGAATAAAAAATAGGGCTAGGGGTATAGCTCGGAGGTAGAATGCTCCTGAGTTCAACCCCCAGTACCGCAAAAAAAAAAAAAAAAGTCTGAAAATAATTTAAAGATTTTTTTTTGTTTTGTGTGTCTGTGTGTGTATATGCTCCTAGGGACTGAATATAGGGGCACATTCCCTCTGAGCTATACGCCAAACCCTATTTTATTTTTTATTTTGAAACAGGGTCTTGCTGAGTTTCTGAGGCCCTCACTAAGTTGCTGAGACTGGCCGCCAACCTGCAATCTTCCGCTGTCAGTCTTCTAAGTACTGGGATTACAGGCATGGGCCACTAGGCCTGGCTTGTGGTTTTTTTGTTTGTTTGTTTGTTTTTTTTTTTTTTTTTTTGCGGTACTGGGGATTGAACCCAGGGGCATTCTATCTCCAAGCTACACTCCCAGTCCTTTATTTTTTATTCTTTATTTTGAAACAGGGTCTCACTGAGTTGCAGAGGGCCTCACAAGTTGCTGAGGCTGGCTGTGAACCTGTGATCCTCCTGTCTCAGCCTCCCAAGTACTAGAATTACAAGTGTGTGCCACCACGCCTGGCTATGATTGGGTTTTAAGAGTTGAGTACGCCCTCTTTCCTAGAACATTTTCTTTCCCTAGCTTCTGTTACATCACTGTTTTCACTATTCCTCTCTGAATGTTTTTTTCTCATTTTTCTTTCTCATCTTCCCTTGTTGAGTGTTGTACAGACATCGTCCTGGACCACTTTACCATTTCCCCTGGGTCCTCTGTCTCCATAGTTGATCATCGTTTTGGTTAGTCATGCCTACTAATATATAGCTAAGTTATTTTAGTTGTCTTTTCTGAGATAAACTTTTTTGATCTTTTTTTTGGTACTGGGGATTGAACCCAGGGGCATTCTACCTCCTAGCTATACCCCCAGCCCTATTTTTTATTCTTTATTTTGAAACAGGGTCTCACTAAGTTGTGGAGGGCCTCACTAAGTAGCTGAGGCTGGCCGCGAACCCGGATCCTCCGGACTCAGCCTCCCAAGTACTGGGATTACAAGCGTGTGCCACCATGCCCCGACAACTTTTTTGATCTTGACAGTACACATAGAGTATATTATTAAAGGAATAAAGTTGGTTTCTGTATAAGATACACCATAGAGAAAGGAAAGTTAAATATGAACTCCAGTCCTGGGCAGCAGTATGTCCGTAGTTTGAGGATGCCTTCTCCCTCAGTACGTTGACACCTGTGGCATCTCACATTCCCATTACATGAAACTGCGGTTTAACTTTTTAGGTACCTCCACAAACCTGCCAACCCCGACGACCCTCCGCTTGCGGAGCAGCCCAAGCCGCTGTACCCGTATCGAACAATCGGTTGTGTGTTCAACCATCAGATGTTCCTGGGAAACTGCCAGCCCTCCGACGCGGTGGAAACCTGCGTGTTTGATTTAAACGACGAATCCAAGTGGAAACCCATGAGCGAAGATGCTATCAAGTCTGTGTGCGCTCCAGGAGCGACGACGTCCCTCCCACCCTTCCCGCCGCTGTGCGCCTCCACCATCGACGCGTCCCTGACCAGCAACGAGATTGAGATGCAGCTGCGGCTGCTGGTGGCCGAGCACAGGAAGGTGAGGACACGGAGCCGGCACGCCTCGCCGCTCTCGCGCTTGCTCTGCATTTACCCTTTCGTGGGGTCTTGTGGTGTGTCCAGTAGTGCCGGTCACTAGTCTGTCCCTGAACACAGCGACTATGGAAATCTGCTCCCTAGATTTCTGATGCTTATAGTTTTGACCGTCATGAGAGTCAAGTTCTAAAACTTAAAAATTTCTAAATTCTCCAGGTGTGGTAGCACATGGCTAGACTCCCAGCTGCTTGGACAGCTGGTTTGAGGCCAGCCTGGGCAACTTGGTGAGACCTTATCTCAAAATAAAAAAATAAAAAGGGCTAGGAATGTAGCTCAGTACTTGTACCTCACTAAATTCAATCTCCAGTACTAAAAAAAAAAATAAAAAAAGCCTAACTCACTAATACTTCTAGAATTAAATATTCCTTTCTCCTAAACTTGAAGAATAATGGATTTGTTCACATCTTAGAGTCAGACTTTGGCTAAATAGCACTTTATAGACTTCTTCTTTTCTGAAAAGATTCATTCCAATAATTACTCCATTGAAAGTATTAAGTCAGCCGGGTATGGTGGCACACGTCTGTTCTGGAGTTCATGAAGGGGTAGGGGTGGTACTGGTTACTGAGCTCCTGAGTTCAATAGTACCACAAATAAAATAAGATAATGCTGGGGCTGTAGTTCAGGACTAGAATGTCCCTGGGTTCAATACCCAGTAGCAGAAACAAGAAAGAAAGAAGCCAGCTGGGTATAGTGGTGCCTACTTATAATCCCAGTGCTTGGGAGACTGAGACAGTAAGATCAAAGGTTCGAGGACAGCCTCAGCAATGTGGCAAGACTCTCTGCAACCTAGTTAGACCATTTTGGAACAAAAAAATAAAAGGGTTGGGAGTGTAACTTGGAGGTAGAATGACCCTGGGCTCAATCCCCAGTACTACAAAAGAAAAAAAAACAGTAAGAGACTGAATCTTGGAGTAGGAAACATTATTTGCAATATATGTAACTAACACAGGTCTAAAATCCAAGATTCTTATAAAAGGTTATTTTCTAATTCACTTTTGGTGTTCTATAAAAGACTCCTTTTTTCCCTTTTCTTGGATGAGCTATCTTTTCCATTTAATTTTCCTTTTTTTTTTTTTTCTAAAAACACAGATTTATTTAGGAGGACAGATACATATTTAAGGGAGAATACAGTCATCTCAAGAGAGACATTTTAGCCGGGCATTGTGGCAAACACCTGTAATCCCAGTACTTGGGAGGCCGAGACAAGAAGATCACAGGTTTGAGGCCAGCCTCAGCAGCTTAGCAAGACCCTCGACAACTTAGCAAGACCGTGTTGCAAAATAAAAATAAAAAGGAATAGGGGAGTAGCTTAGAGGTAAAATGTACCGGATTCAATTCCCACTACCCAAAAAATAAATAAGAGAGAGCTATCTTTTGGGGTAAAGTGGGAAATACACTTTGAGGGGCACCCGAGGCCGTCTTGAGGGCGAGTTTGAGGGCGCAGCAAGCTGTACACATTCCAGGGAGCCCGGCCATCTCCACAGGCCCCGTGTCTTGAAGACGTTGAGTTGAAGGCAGCCACGGCATTAGCGTGCTCTTTGGGTCCCAGATGCTCTTAGCTTTAGCCTCTAACACCCTCCTCCCGCACTCGCCAGCGCGGAGCATTTGAAAGAACGTGCGGGACGCGTTCTGAGGTTGTGGTGCGGGGACTCGGGCGCTGCTGGAACCGCAAGCCCCCATCTCCACCTCTTCCCGGCCATCACTGGTGCTAAGGTTCTGTTACAAATGAAAGCAGTATTTTCTCACATTGTGAGGATTTCTTAAATTGTGAAAAATCTGCATGGCTGGTAAACACCAGGCTTGATCCTGTTAATAATCATGGCAATGCAAACGCCGCGCGAATGCCAACATGCGCGTGCGTGCGTCGTCCAGCTGCAGGAGAGGAGCAGGTGCTGCCAGTGCACTAGCAGGTGGTCTCCATCCTGCCACAGAAAAATATCGGTACTCTCTAAAACCTTGAATCTAAACTAGAAAATGCTAACAATTAAGCCTGGCATGGTGGCGCACGCCTGCTATCCATCCCAGTACTGGGAGGTGGAGACAGGAGTATTGCAGGTTCAAGGCCAGCCAGGTTAGATCCCCAGTACCACAAAAAAAAGAAAATGCTAAACATCTGTTATGATAATCATAGTTCTAGAAAGCTTTCTTTTGTGTGTGTGTGTGAGGGGGTGGTGCTGGAGATTGAACCCAAGAGCATTCTACCTCTGAGCTACATTCCCAGCCCTATTTTATTTTTTATTTGGAAACAGGGTCTCACTAAGTTGCTGAGGCTGGCCTCAAACTTGCATCCTCCTGTCACAGCCTCCCAAGTACTAGGATTACAACAAAAGCTTTTAGCATACTAGTTTTTTTTCTTCACATGTCTAGATATAAGTACCTCATTAGTGTTATAAATGAGATGGCAAGTGCCCGAGCATTCCACAGACGTGCTTTGAGCTTCCTAAGGACCCACAGCATGCTCTCCTCACCTCTTTATCCCTTACAGTTTCAAAGTCAGTGCCTTCCAGAGAGTGAATCCTCAGTAAATATGAGCTGAATTATATACAAGTAATTTGTTGCCTTTTCTCCCCTACTGCAGGTGAATTTATGCATAGTCAGTGTGAAATAAAATACCATCTCCAAACTCAGGACTGTTCTGTGGCCTTCTCCAGCAGATCTTGCCGAAGTGTAGTGCAGGAAGCCAGGGTGAACATCACTGAATTGGATGATTTTTTAATTATTTCTAGGAAATAAAACCCAATTACCTGTAGTTTCTTTTTATTTATTTATTTATTTTTTTGCATCCCTTGAATAATAAATAGGAAGGTTAAAATTTTATGACACCTTTAAAAATATTTTCTTGGGGCATCCACTAAAATGCTCAACATTTATTACTTGTTTTTATTTTGTTGTTATATTAGGGATTGAACCCAGGGGCATTCTACCTCTGAGCTACACCCCTAGCCCTATTTTATATTTTATTTTGAAACAGGTTCTCACTCAGTTGCAGAGGGCCTCACTAAGTTACTGAGGCTGGCCAAGAACCTATCCTTCTGTTTCAGCCTCCCAAGAACTGGGATTATAGGAATGCACCACCACGCCCGACTAATTGTTTTTTTTTTTTTGCGGTACTGGGGATTGAACTCAGGGGCATTCTACCTCCGAGCTACACCCCCAGCCCTATTTTTTATTCTTTATTTTGAAACCAGGTCTCACTAAGTTGCGGAGTGCCTCACTAGGTAGCTGAGGCTGGCCGCGAACCCGGATCCTCCGGTCTCAGCCTCCCGAATGCTGGGATTACAAGCGTGCACCACCACGCCCGGCTGACTAATTGGTTTTTAAAACATTAATGTACACCGCTTTCTTTTTCTCTTTTGCTTGTGTAGGATCTTGGCCTTACTACTGTTTGGGAAGACCAGCTTTCCTATCTTTTATCTCCAGCTTTGGCATCTTATGAATTTGAGCGTACCACAAGTATATCTGCGGGCAATGAAGAATTTCAGGATGCCATACGGAGGGCTGTACCTGATGGCCACACATTTAAAGGATTCCCAATACACTTTGTGTATAGAAATGCCAGGCGGGCGTTTGCCACATGTCTTCGGTAAGGTGTAATTTATGAATTCATAAATGTGTTCAGCTTAGGAACCTTAGAAACCAGACAGTCTAGTAGTTATTTTACAAGTGACAGCAGAATCACACAGGGAATTTTCACAGCGACTTACTCTCCTTGCTCTAGGTTTTCAGTGGTTAGGTCTGGAATGTAGCCCTAGATAGTCTGGGATGATTTTTCCAGTAATTTTAGTGCAATCTCAGTTGAACGTCTCTGATCTTGTCTAGTGTAATTTTTTAAATTTATAGATTTATGAGGAATAGTCTATAACTTGAATAGCTTAACCAAAATTACTGAGCCTTTGGTAGCAGAGACAGGATTTAAAATACTTATTAAGATGGGCGTAATGAGCCAGGCGTAGTGGCGCACGCCTGTAATCCCGGTACTTTGGGAGGCCGAGACAGGAGGATCCAGGTTTGCAGCCAGCCTCAGCTACTTAGTGAGACCCTGTTTCAAAATAAAGAATAAAAAATAGTAGAATGCCCATGGGTTCTATCCCCAGTACTGCAAAAAAAAAAAAAAAAAGATGGGTATAGTGGCTCACACTTGTAATCCCAATACTTGGGAGGCTGAGACAGGAGGATCACAGGTTCACAGCCAACCTCAGCAACTTTGTGAGGCCCTTCTCAACTTAGTGAGACCCTGTTTTGAAATGAAAATAAACTAGATTTGGTATATAATTTGGAAGTAGAATGCCCCTGGGTTCAATCCGCAGCACCAAAATAAATAAATAAATACATACATACATACACACCTTGTCTTTGTGCCTGTGTGTGGTACTGGGGGATGAACCCAGGGGCATTTTAACTCTGAGCTACATCCCAGCCCTATTTTATCTTTTGGTTTGGAAACCAGGTCTCACTAGGTTGCTGAGAACCTCACTCAGTTGCTGAGGCTGTACTCCTCCTGTCTCAGCCTCTTATGTGTAGGGAATACAGGAATACATGTTTGGCTTAAGTATTATTTAAATACTGACTTAGTTGGAAATCGGAAAGTAAAGCCTGTGGTCACTTGTTAATTGATTACATTCTCTTTCCCCTATAGGTCTCCATTTTGTGAAGAAATAATCTGTTGCCGTGGAGACCAGGTGCGGCTGGCGGTGCGTGTCCGAGTGTTCACCTACCCTGAATCTGCGTGTGCTGTTTGGATCATGTTTGCTTGTAAATATCGCTCGGTATTATAGGACTGACATTTCCATAAGAATTACCCCTGTGTTTTACTGGAATTTCACACGTTGTAGACTACTAGCAGTTTGGAGGCTTCTTTGAAGGATTTTAACCTCACAATCTGGTTTGGATGTCATATTTCAATTTTGTGTAGACCCGATGGATAATATTTTTAAAAATCATGATGTGTTTATTTAAAAATTAAGGATGAAAAACTTGTATAAATCTTAGTTGAATATAGTATAAATTAAATATACATATATTTTTATTTTTTTGTGGTACTGTAGATTGAACCCAGGTGTGTTCTACCTCTGAGTTACACTCCCAGCCCTATTTTATTTTTATTTTGAAACAGGGTTTCTCTAGGTTGTTGAGAGTCTCACTAAGTTGCTGAGACTGTCCTCAAACCTGCAGTCTTCCTGTCTCGGTCTCCCAAGTACTGGGATTACAGGTGTGCACCACCACGCCCAGCTTCTATATATTCTGTTTCAGTAAATGTTACTTTATTTACAGGTATTCAGTTAATATGACTGCAAAGTTTTTGTTTTCTTTACACTAATAATCAGAGAGGTATTTGTCTAAGGATTTGGACCATAGTAAAATAAAAATGATCATTATTTTTCATAGATGAATGAGATTATTTACATAAACTAGGAGAAGTTAGTCTTATAACAGATTTATTTATTACATAGGTTAAAAAAATATACTTGGCTAAATTATTTCTTTTGTGATTTACTCATGGTACTTGGGTATGTTTGAGACGTTCCAGAAGTTTATGGGAAGACTTGAAGTAAGAGTAGAAAAAACGAAGATCAGAAAAGCATAAATATTAGCAACAAAGCTCACAAAAGCATGATCAATTTATAAATATTTATTGTTATAAAAATGAACTGAGTGTTTTAGAAAACAGTTGCCGCGCACATTGCTATGATGCGGGCTGTGTTCTGAGTCCTGCTGGTAGGCTGCCTCTTTTCTGCAGTCAACAGACTTTTCTAAACTGCACGGATGCCATCTTCTGAAACCAGTTCCTTTTTCATTGTTATAAAAATGTCAGCATATATGTGACTAAACTAAATGAGAGAATCATTGTGTGTGGCCACTGAAAATAAGCACGTGTGCCAGACTCCATGCTCATGGCAAGCAGGTCTTCAAGGGTGGTTGTGAGTGAGCAGAAATAAGCAGTAAGAAGACTCCAGCAACTTGATTTTCTGTAAGAAGGCGCATGATAGAAGTGACAGGTTTTACTTGTCCATTCAGCATCTCTGTGCAAAGCCTTTTTAACTTTTTGGATTTGGGATTGAGCCCAGGGCCCTGCACATACTGCATGAGTGCTTCACCACTGAGCTGAACTCCTAGCCCCTTTCATGTTTTATTTTGAAACAAGGTCTTGCTAAATTGCTGAGGCCAGTCTTGAACCTGCGATCCTGTCTTAGCCTCCCAAATACTGAGATTACAGGTATGAGCCACCATGCCCAGTTTATGTAAAGTTATTAATTTATTTGCTTTATCCATTAGTCTTAAAAAAGTAAGTGTATACCAGTTGGCTATCTAAATTATTTTTATTATCATTTACTTACTGCAAAAAAGTTGTTATTTTTTTGGTGGTACTCAGGACTGAACTCCCTCTCTGAGCTACACTCCCAGCCCTATCTGTGTACTGCCCTTGAACCTGTGATCCTCCTGTCTCAACCTCCCAAGTACTGGATTACAGGAGTGTGCTGCTGTACTCAGCCAATAATTTTTTTTTTTTTCTCCGCAGTACTAGGGATAGAACCCAGGGGCATTCTAGCTCTGACCTACAGCCCCAGCCCTATTTTTTATTCTTTATTTTGAAACAGGGTCTCACTAAGTTGTGGAGGGCCTCACTAAGCAGCTGAGGCTGGCCGTGAACCTGGATCCTCCAGTCTCAGCCTCCCAAATGCTGGGATTACAAGCATGCGCCACCACTCCCAGCTCCAGCCAATAATTTTTTAAAAATTAAAATCTAAAGGTACCTTAGAATTTACTTTTATTTTTATACATATACTGAATATTTGTGATTTAACTTGTTTTAAAAGCCTGAAAATATTACTGTCCCTTGCCTATCAGTTTTCATTGAAATGGTCATCTGATGCTTCCTGTGAGACTGACTTGACTTTAGAGATACTTAAGAATTAAGACATGCAGACACAGCTGCTTGTAACTTTCAGCTTGTGAGATAAACTGAGGCATAAACTAAGAGGCAGAATAGGACGGGGTGGTAGTAACACTGAGGCAGGGCTTCCTGTCTTATTGTACCGTAATAACACATGTATTTTGAATGTGCTTCTGGTATAAATTCTAAAATAAATTTGATTTTTATGCACTTTAGTACAGTCTGGCATTAATTTTTTTTCTCTCAAGATGGTCTTCAACAGTTACTTCTACACATTTATTGCTAGAATTCTGCTATTCTTAATAATAATTTTTTATTAGGAATTATGTTTTTGTATATTTAGCTGTCAAGTTGTTTTTATATTAAAATGTAAAAGTGTATTGTATAATGTCTAATGTGTTCTTTTTGAATATTGACATAGGTGTATGTAATAGATATTTTTATATATGTATGTATTTAATAGAAAAATATCAGAAACCCAGTGACTTTATTTTTCATTACTCAGGCACAAACCCATTGAATAAAATTTAACTAAATTCAGTTCCAACTAACTGAGCACTCAAGTGTCTTCAGAATTTTTTCTGTTACTTAGGTGAATGGTCTGCAGAATCAGAGTTATAACCTAGAAGTACTGGAAAGTATATACATCATAAACCCATTTTTCTTCTGCTTAACAAAGACAAACCTTGCACCAAACCAAGTGTAGGCATTATATTTGAAAAGAGTACTGTTAGCTGGGCATGATTGCACACATTTGTAATTCCTGTACTTGGAAGGCTGAGACAGGAGGATCGCAGGTTTGAGGCCAGCTTTTAGCAACTTAGAGAAGCTCTTGGCAACTTAATGAGACTCTATTTCAAAATAAAAAATAAAATAGGACTGGGGGCATGTAGCTCAGTGGTGAAATGCCCCTGAGTTCAATTCCTGGTACCACGAGGAAAAAAAAAAAAAAAAATTCGCTCATAAAAGTAATATTTTGTGCCAGATATCTGATGATCAAAGATCAGCCATCTTTTTTTTTTTTTTTTTTTTTTCGGTACTGGGGATTGAACCTAGGGCTACACCCCCAGTCCTATTTTATTCTTTATTTTGAAACAGGGTCTCACTAAGTTGCAGAGGGTCTCACTAAGTAGCTGAGGCTGGCCGTGAACCCAGATCCTCCTGTCTCAGTCTCCCAAGTACTGGGATTATAAGCGTGTGCCACCATGCCTGGCTGGCCATAATTTTTTTAGCCCAAACACATTCATATTTCTGATTTTATGCCCTACTAAGCAAAAAAAAAAAAAAAAAAGCTAAAGTTGTGTTTGTGTGTGTGGGTGGGCAGGGGGCATTCTACCTCTGAAATGGTCTCAGTAAGTTGCTCAGGCTGCTTGTGAACCTGTGATCCTCCTGTCTCAGCCTCCTCAGTCCTGGGATCACAGTGGCGCACAGCCACGCCTGGGTGGAGGTTGTATTATGACTTTCAATTTGATAATTCTTTTATTGGTTCTAAGATAACAGTTTTATATTTTCTAGTTAAGTAGATAAATACAGGCATTAGAGGATCTGTTTTAAGCCGGGCGTGGTGGCGCACGCTTGTAATCCCAGCATTTGGGAGGCTGAGACCGGAGGATCCGGGTTCGCGGCCAGCCTCAGCTACCTAAGTGAGGCACTCCGCAACTTAGTGAGACCCGGTTTCAAAATAAAGAATAAAAAATAGGGCTGGGGGTATAGCTCGGAGGTAGAATGCCTCTGAGTTCAATCCCCAG
>PVLC010010651.1:7478-32014 GCA_004027655.1 Graphiurus murinus | reverse complement strand
GGAGGAGGACAAAGCTTTTAGCTATAGTTGTTCAAGGGCAATGAGGCAGCAATATCCCATAGAGCCAGGAGGTGGCGGTGTTGTCCATAAAAGGAGACCCTTTCACTGCATTGTTGAAACTATTTTAAACCCCTCTATATTTTCAAAATCTACGCAGAAGCTAACCTTTCAAAATAGCAAAATTTTGGGATGTTTGTCCATGTTTTTAATCATGGACTCACACATAAGGAATCAGGAAGCTCTTTGCCTTTTAGGGGTTTGGCACACACAGATATTCCTTTTTTTTTTTTTTTTTTTTAACAAATGAGATTATGAACCTGTAATTAAATGATGCTACTGTATCTCTTGATGTGAAATTACAGTGAGGTGCAAAGGGAGCCCCCCTATTTCTTATTTTTTGACCTTTTGGTTTTCTCTCCCCGCTCCTCTAAAATCTGTGGCTTTTGGCATTAACAATAAACTATTGTGATTTCTACTGCAAGATGTAACTATTCAGCCTGTGATTTCTAATATTGCACATAAAATGGCACTGTAATTTCTTACTTGGTTGATGCTTTCAATCCAGATTTTCACACACTAGCCTCCTAGTGGAATGTTACCAATTAAACTCATTTACAAACGGGTGATTGCTTTATTTAAGGATTATCTGTTTTATTGCATACTTAACTGGCTCAGTGAGGCCTCAGCTGTTATTTCTTGCATTCAATGGCTCATTGCATTCAGCTGAGTTCTGCTTCCTTTGAGCCGCCTGGGTGAACTGGGCCATGATGGATGTGGTTACTGGGGTCGTACCGTAAGAGGGGCTGTTGGAATGTTACAGATGAAGGACCCTGAAACTGACCCCTGCAAAGAATGCACCACATCCTTCCAGGCTCTGCCCTATAGGCTCTGGGGAGTGGGGAGAGGTATCCAATAAGCCAGAAATCTACAAACCAGTGCGGCGGGCTGCCGGGACTGCATGGAGTCGGGTGATCAGAGGAAGCTGCGACGCCTGGGCCAGCCGCCGTCCAGCCGACTTCTCAGCTCTTAGGGATTCCCCAGGCTGGCTTCCTAACTAGACTCTCTGCAGGCCAGTTCCACGGGAGATCAGTGACAGTGACTTCCCGCTCCCGGCCCGACCCTGCGGGACCCCGGCGGCGCACAATCCTTAAGCCGCGCGCCCCTCCGCGCCCCCCTCGGGATCCCCCTCCGCGCGTCCCCGCGCCCCTCCCTCCCTCCCTCCCTCCGCGAGCCCCCGGCTCGAGGGGCGTGCGCACGGCTCTGTGGGCGGGGCTCGGGGCGGGGCTCCGCGCGGTGGGCGGGGCGCGGTGGGCGGGGCGAGCGGACGCCATCGCGTCGCGGTGGCGGCAGCGGCGGCGGCGGCGCGGGGCTGGCAGCACGGCCGCGGTTCGCCGCCCTGGGCTGGCTGCTGCTGCTGCTGCTCGGTCCCCGGCGGCCCGGGATGGCGCGGCGGCGGCGCGCGGAGGCCGGGGCCCGGCGCTGAGGAGGCGGCATGGCGGCGGCCGGCGGCCCGCGCGAGGCGCTGAGCCTGGAGGAGATCCTGCGGCTCTACAACCAGCCCATCAACGAGGAGCAGGCGTGGGCCGTGTGCTACCAGTGCTGCGCCGCGCTGCGCGCCGCCCGCCGCCCGCCCCGCGCGCGCTCGGCCGCGCAGCTCCGCGTGTGGAGCGACGGCGCCGTCACCCTGGCGCCCGCGGCCGGCGACGAGGGCGAGCCGGGTGAGCGCGGGAGGACCGGCCGGGAGGATGCGGGAGGACCCGGCCGGGAGGATGCGGGGGATGCGGGAGGACCAGCCAGGAGGATGCGGGAGGACCGGCCGGGAGGATGCGGCGGATGCCGGAGGATCGCGCCGGGGAGACAGATGCCGGCCGGCCGCTTTGGTGACGGCTGCTGTCTGGCCTGGGGCCGCCGCGCTCTGAGCAGCCAGGGCAGGGTCAGGTTCACGCGAGCCCCCTGTCAAGGACCCGGGAAGTGACACCTTTCGGAGCGAGTGGCCGAGCCGCAGTCTTTTACCGTTGACAGTATTCCTTCGATTTGGAAACATAAGAAATCTGAGCTTCTAGGAGCATTTTGCAATTTAGGGAGACATGGAAAAATGGACTCAAATAATGATTTTTTTGGGGGGGGGCTCTTAGAAGTTAGAAAAAAACTATTCTTACGTATTAAAATTTGTTGAGCCGGGCGCCGTGGCACACGCCTGTGATCTTAGTACTTGGGAGTCTGAGACAGGAGGATTGCAGGTTGAGGCAACTTAGGCCCTCCACAATTTAGTGAGATCGTGTTTCAAAATAAAAAACATAAAATAGGGCTGGGGGTGTGGCTCAGAGGTAGAATGCATGCCCCTGGGTTCAGTTCCCAGCACCCCCCCACACACACACACACAAATTGTGGTGAAAACAGGCTTCTAAAAAACTGGACGAGGTGTTCAGGTACAAGAGAAATGGGTTTTAGTTACCAGTTGTCTAAAGCAGTTCCTCAGGATTAATCAATCACACGGTGACATAGCTAGGAGCTTACTCATGAGATTATTGAGAAGGTTGGTGGTAGGTTTCCCTTGCCAGTTCTTATCTAATTCGGTCTTTTGAGAGGCAAGTCTATTAAAAACATAGAAAAACAATCCACCCTCACTTTTAGGAAGTTGACAGAGGTGTCAAAATGCTTAAGGTGTAAGATGTAATTCAGAATTAGTCAGTAAAATGACATTTAATGAAAATTCTTTTCTAAATTGAAAAGCATTCAACATTATAGTTATTAATTCTTTCATTTCTACCAGAATAATCATATTTCTTTTCCTTTTTTAGTGCCAGGCAAACACATTTTTACTTATTTAAAGCCAGCTTTCATTTTATTAAATTTTTAACCCATACATAAACCTTGCAAATTATACGTACGTATGGTGTACCATGCAATACTGTGATATGTGTATGTATTCATTGTGTGATATTTAAACAAAGGCAGCCTTTTGATGATTCTTTTGAAATTTTAAAATTTCAAATAGTTTTTATTTTTTAGATTATTTAATGTTTTTCTTGTATTTAGACTTGGACTTAGTAGGGGAAGTACTTGCAGTTATAATGTGTGTGTGTGTGCGCGCGGGGGGGGGGGGGGGTGGTTAACTGGAGATTGAACCCAGAGGCATTCTCCCTCTGAGCTATACCACCAGCCCTTTTATTTTCTATTTTGAAACAGAGTCTCATTAACTTGCTGAGGGTCTCTCTGAGTTGCTGAGGCTGACCTGGAACCTGAGAGCCTCCTGCCTCAGCCTCCCAAATACTGGATTACAGGTGTGGGCCACCATGCCCAGCACAGTTGTATTAAGATGGAATGCAAGCACGGCATGGTGGTGCAGACCTGTAATCCCAGTACTAGGGAGGCTGAAGTGGGAGGATCACAGATTCTAGGCCAGCCTCAGCAATTTAATGAGGTCCTCAGCAATTATTTCAAAATGAAAAATCAAACAGGGCTGGAGGTCTGGCTTGGAGGCAGAATGCTCCTGACTTTGATCCCCAGTACCACAAAGAATAAATAAATAAATAATAAAAGATGAAATTCAAAGATGCATTTTTAAAATACAGCAAAGTTGTGTTTTGGTATTTAGCTGTTTGAAAAGGAAAAATGGGGCACAACTTGCTTTTAGAAGCAGCATTGGTAGTGGTGATTTCCAGAAAGAACAAACTCTAGCTTATATAGTTTGTCCCTTGAACTTAATCCCAGAAATAGTCTAGTTGCCAAAGCCCAGTAGAGTGTCTTTGTTCCTGTTGTTGGAACCTTATGTTGACATGCGTAATCTTTGCATCCTCAGTGTAATATACTATGAAGAGGGTAATGAACAGCTGTTTTCCAGAAAGGGTGATGGATTTATAATCCATCTTCTTCTTCCTTAGTTCTGCCCATGACCTCTGTTACCAGTTGTGGAGAGAACTGAATCAAAGTTGTTGAGAAAGTCTTGGGCATTTCAGGGCTGTTGATTAGAAATATTTAGGAAGTTTATAGTAAAATCTTGTTTAGCTTATTTTCTCTTAGGATTTAAGAGTAATTGCATGACTCTGAAGACACATTGTCTTTGAACATTTAATCTTGATTCCTTTTTTTTTGATGGTACTGGGGATTGAATCCAGGGGCATTCTACCTCTGAGCCACACCCCAGCCCTATTTTACTTTTTATTTTGAAACAGGATCTCACTAAGATGCTGAGGCTGGCCACGAACCTGCAGATCCTCTGTCTCAGCCTCCCAAGTACTGGAATTACAAGCATGTACCACCACACCTGGCTAACCTTGATTCTTAAAAGTGATGAGTAATTTGGTAGTGCATACTTATATAAATTTAAAAAAATTTTTTTTGTTGTTGTTGTCGTTGTACTGGGGATTGAACCCAAGGGCATTCTACCTATGAGCTAAACCCCTAGTCCTACATTTTTTTTTTTTCCAATTTTGAACTTTGAGCCTGTGATCTTCCTCTCTCACTCTGTAGTGGGGCTGTCCTGTGCAGGATCGCTGTCTTGTAGCATCACAGGTCTCTACCACTGGCTGCCGTTAAGACCCTCCTACCTATGTGTGACAGTAAAAGTCTTCAGATATTGCCAAGTCCCAAGGACCACAGTCATCCTCCATTGCGAACAGGTGTAGCAGATGAAAGGTGGCCAGGCTGTGTTCTGAGTGGAGAAGTGGATCCTGGCTGTAACCCTCCAGCCAGCGAATGCTTCCGCTTCCCATGATTCTCTCTGCTGTTGAACTGAGTAAGTGCGTGGCATTGGTTATTGCAATGGCCGGTATCACTCCATTTAGTCCCATAAGAAGAAAGAGCAGTGCCCAGTGTGTAGCTCAGTGGTGGGGTACATCCCTAGCACCAAAGAAAAAAAGAAAAGAAGTAAAAGCACCTCTCAGGGCTGAATCTGAATGTAGTAGTAATTGATTTTAGTTCTTGTTTACTTTTTTTTTTTTTTTTTTTTTTTGATGGTAGAGCTGGGCATCGAACACAGGACCTTTGACACCATACTCAAGTGTTCTGCTACTGAGTTTTACCTCCAGCCTAGTTCTTACTTAAGTAGTGTGGTTATCCCTCTGTATATGAGGGAGATTGGTTCTAGGTGTCCCACAGATACCAACATCCTTGAATGCCCAAGACCCTTATATAACCTGGCATATTTCCATGTAATCTATACTTCTCATAGTCTTTAAATGCTAACAGTCCCATATACTTCAAGTCATCTCTAGATTTATCATAATACTTAATAGAATGTAAATGCCATATAAATGGTTGCTTAGGGAATAAAGACAAGAAAAAAGTCTGTTCAGTACAAAGCATTCTTATAACAGATATTTGCAATCTGGTTGGTTGAATCTATGGATGGGTAACCTGTGGATACTGAGGCTGATTGTATTGATAACTCCCAGAATAGTCACATTCAGTTTGGGTGAAATAAATAGGAGTACAGTGTAAAAGAAGTAGAATAATGCTGAAAGGTATCCGAGGCATGAAAATCAGACCAATATTGTAATAGTGAAGAACGAGTAACTTTATTTAGCATTCAGATATATCTTAGAGCCACACTCGCCGTGGCCATGAAAGCAGCATGTTATAAAACTGAAAATGAACTGAAAAGGGACAGTTGTGAATTAGGACTGTAAAATGAGCCGTGCATTTTGCCAAATAGTTCTGGATGATAGAAGGATGGACTGCATTGAAACAAGGTTCATGACTCTTCTGAGACAATTTATTTAATGTTTTTATTTTCTCCCATGCTTATGCAGTTGTAGACATAATAAGACCTTCTTGTGGGAAAAGCTCGTTAGGCATAGGTTGATGAAGTCTTTGCTTCCACACTTACAATCAAGGAGCTAACGATACTCAGGCGCTGTATGGTCTCACCTCTCACCAGTACACCTGACTGCATTTGGAGCACACTTTGGTGCCTTAAGAAAGCAGTGATCGAAGAATGTAGATACCATTCTAGATACTCTTAAGATTAAACCATTTATTTTTCTGGGATGATGCCAGAAAGAGTTACTAGTAGCATAATATTAGAGATTACAGTCATGCATGGTCTCATCAGCCTTCTAAGACTTTAGACAACATCTGACAATCATTCATTTCAAATTTTGGTTTCAAAATTTGTAATATACCTTTAGTTTTAGGTTTGTAAAGAACACTTTAAAAATGATGGCCACATCTTGGTTTTAAGTAGTCCTAAGGTTGGCAGTAGGTTTTCCTGCAGGAGCAGGAAAAGCCTTGCCCATGCTAATAAAGCCAGCCTTGAAAAGCTGCTTGGTGTAGGGAACATTCTGGCTTTGTTTTGGGATTGAAAACAGATGCGATCTGTTGAACTTCTCAGCAAGGTTTATGCTAATTCATGAGGAGAATGGTCTTGGAATCAGATCCCATTTGACTTTAAATGGAGACATCGGTGGCACACGCTTGTAACCCCAGTACTTGGGAGGCTGAGACAGGAGGATCCATCCAGGTTCTTGGCCAGCCTCAGCTACTTAGTGAGGCCCTTTGCAACTTAGTGAGACCCTATTTCAAAATAATAAAAAACTGGGGGTGTAGCTTGGAGGTAGAATTCCCCTGAGTTCAATCCCCAGTACTGCAAAAAAAAAAAAAAAAAAAAAAAAAAAAAAAAAAAAAAAAAAAAAAAAAAAAAAGCGTACTTGTGGAGACAGCAGAAATGGTGAAAACATGTCTAAAAACACTCTTCTGCTCATTCTTCTGAACACTCTTGAGTGT
The DNA here is from genome assembly GCA_004027655.1 of Graphiurus murinus. Lineage (NCBI taxonomy): Eukaryota > Metazoa > Chordata > Mammalia > Rodentia > Gliridae > Graphiurus > Graphiurus murinus. The sequence goes on along the minus strand of PVLC010010651.1, from coordinate 25,288 downwards.
TCACATCCTGGTCATTAAATGAAAAGAACAGAGAAGTATGAGCCCTCGGGGTTAATTGTGAAATTAGGGACTGGTTAAAATGCCTTATCACTTATAAGAATGGGTGAGAATTATCCCTTTTTGTACAGTATGTTCAATACATCAGGTTAATTCAATGTAACAGACATGCTAGAGTTTCTTCTATGTGCCAGCAGAGTTCTAGTTTTCATGGGTGACTTAAACGTAAACAGCCATAGTTATTAAAAAAGAGAAAAGGAAACATAAACACGGTGGTCACTTCACCGTGAAGCTGATGCAGCTTAGACATCAAGCCCATCCTTTGTCCAGGCCATTGCCAATCCCTGGAAGAGGCTTTAAATGCTATGTCCAAATGTTTATTGGCAAAATTAAGTCATAATTGGGTAAGAGCTCTTGCCACTTTCCACTTTAGCTTCCAGCATACGTCCACTTGGGTTATATGAGAATGTTTATAGGCATTTTTTTTTTTTTTTTTTTTTTTTTTTTGCGGTACTGGGGATTGAACTCAGGGGCATTCTACCTCCGAGCTATACCCCCAGCCCTATTTTTTATTCTTTATTTTGAAACCGAGTCTCACTAAGTTGCGGAGTGCCTCACTAGGTAGCTGAGGCTAGCCACGAACCGGGATCCTCCGGTCTCAGCCTCCCGAATGCTGGGATTACAAGCGTGTGCCACCACGCCTGGCTTGTTTATAGGCATTTTAAGAAGAAATTTTGAAATAATGCATTATGGTTTCATATCTGTGTCTTGTGCAGAGGGAAACAAAAAATTTAGTCATATTCAGATAGTGATACTTAAGTTAGGACTGTCAGAAAACCACTAGCTTCACTAGAAATTTTGATTAAACTTCAGAAGAGACAGGTTTTGTGACACACACCTGTAATCCTAGTACTTGGGAGGCTTAGACAGGAGGATCGTAGGTTCACAGCCAGCCTCAGCAACTTAGTGAGGCCCTCTGCAACTTAATGAGGCCCTGTTTCAAAATAAAAAATAAAATAAGGCCGGGGGTGTAGCTCAGTGGTAGAATGCTGTTGGGTTCAACCCCTAGCACCAAAAATAAATAACTTTAGAAGAAAGAAATCATTGCTCTCTAAAGGCTGTATGTTGATAAGAGGCACGCTGCTTGTATTGTTTGCAAGATCAGAATCATTCTCCTGTATCATAGTTCCTATGAAGTAGCAACAGTTCCCATCCTTTCATAACAGTGTCATTAGAGCATTATATATTTCTTGTTTACTTCCTGTTGGCTAAGTGAAACAAAAGAAAACATCCTGTCCCAGATATTTGTTTAAAATGATGAGGGCAATACTGTCTGTTGTTAAATAATAGTATTTAAATTTTTTTTTGTACTGGGGATTGAACTCAGGGGTGTTCTACTACTGAGCTACACCCCTAGCCCTATTTTAGTGTTCATTTTGAAGCAGGGTCTCACTAAGTTGCGGAGAGCCTCTCTAAATTGCTGAGGCTGGCCATGAACCTGCGATCCTCCTGTCTAAACCTCCAGGTACTGGGATTACAGCCCTGTGCCACTGCTCCTGGCTTTCATTCTTCTTATATTATATTGCCATAAAATCAACGTGGTTTTAACCTTTAGTACAATCTTGCATCCAAAGGAAAAGGTTTCTAGTAAAACAGTGCAATTTCTACTCTTGGTAGGAAATTTTTCAGAAAAAGAAAAAGGTTATTAGATGATTGAGACCGTATAGAATCAGAAAAAGATGTTTAATTAAAGGTAATCTTTGAGCTGGGCACATGGTGACACACACCAGTAATCCCAGTACGTGGAAGGCCGAGACAGGAGGATTGCAGTTTTGAGGACAGCCTCAACAAGTAGTAAGACTCACCATCTTTGTGAGGCCCTGTTTCAAAAAATAAAAACAAAATAGGGCTAGGGGGTAGCTTGGAGGTAGAATGCCTCTGAGTTCAATCCCCAATACCAAAAAAATAGAAAAAAATAACTTTTGTTTTTTTGTTTGCTTGACAGAGTGGATGATACATTACTATTCTAAGAAGAAACTATTCTAAGAAACATTCATTACCGAATGCGTGTGTGTGTGTGTGTGTGTGTGTGTGTGTGTGTGTTAGTTACTGGGGATTGAACCTAGGGGCATTCTACCTCCAAGCTACATCCCACCCCTTTTTATGTTTTGTTTTGAAACAGGAACTCCCTGAGTTGCTGAGGCTATCCTCAAACCTGTAATCCTCCTGCCTTAGGCTCCCAAGTACTGGGATTACAGGCATGCGCCACCATGGCTAGCTAAAAATTATTTAAATAAAACATTAGTGCCAGGTATGGTGGCACCATTTGTAATCCCAGTACTTGGGAGGCTGAGACAGGAGGATCACAGGTTCACATCCAGCCTCAGCTACTTAGTGAGACCCTGTTTCAAAATAAAGAATAAAAAATAGGGCTAGGGGTAGAGCTTGGAGTTAGAATGCCCCTGGGTTCAATCCTCAGTGCCGCAATAAATAAATAAACAAGAGCCAGGCGTGGTGGCGCACGCTTGTAATCCCAGCATTCAGGAGGCTGAGACCAGAGGATCCGGGTTCTCGGCCAGCCTCAGCTACCTAGTGAGGCCCTCGCAACTTAGTGAGACCCTGTTTCAAAACAAAGAATAAAAAGTAGGGCTGGGGGTGTCGCTTGGAGGTAGAATGCCCCTGAGTTCAATCCCCAGTACTGCAAAAAATAAATAAATAAATAAATAAACAAACAAATAAAACATTATATTACTATTAAAACATCTTTGGGATAATTTAATGATTTACAAAACAATTACAGATAGTACAGAGAATTCCCATGTACCTCTCTCCAACAGTTCCTGAGATGTTAACATCTTTTATTATGGTATATTTGTCAAAACTAAAAAGCCACATAAACTCCAGGCTTCAGCTGAATTCATCGTTTTTCTCTCAGTGTCCTCTTTTTTTTTTTTTTCTCTTTCTCGGTACTGGGGATTGAACTCAGGGGCAGTCTACCTCTGAGCTATACCCCCAGCCCTATTCTTCATTCTTTATTTTGAAACAGGGTCTCACTAAGTTGCGGAGTGCCTCACTAGGTAGCTGAGGCTGGCCGTGAACCCGGATCCTCCGGTCTCAGCCTCCCGAATGCTGGGATCACAAGCGTGTGCCACCACGCCCGGCTTTCAGCGTCCTCTTTTGTCCTCTCTCGATTGCAGAGTCCTCTCCAGGACACCATCTTGCGTTGAGTTGTCCTGTCTCACTGGTCTCTTCTGGTCGGTGGCAGTTCCTTCTGAGCTTGGCAGTCCTGCGGAGTGCTGGCCAGGTGCTCTGCCTGGTGTTCTGGTGACACACCGGGGTTACAGCTTTGGGAGAAGAATACCAGAAAGGTGGGGGGCTCTTCTTAGCACGTGATTGGGGCACATGATAGCCATGTGACCGCAGTGTTATGTTCACCTTGACACTTGAAGAAGAAAATGTTTGTCAGGTTTCTCCACTCAAAGTAACTATTTTTTGCCTTTTCTGCACTCATGTTTACAAATGAGTTGCTAAGACCAGCCTGCACCCAAGAAAGGGGCCAAGTAATTAAACCAGCTTTTGGAGGCGTGAAGGTCAGCCTGATTTTATTTGGAGTTTGTCAGCAAGCAGGATTTATCCCCTGTCCCCCATTTGCTTATTTATTCAATCATTTACTTTTATCAGTCTGGACTCCTGTGTATTATATAGGTTGGTTATTACTCACTTTCATTACTTTGTTGCTCAGATGACCCCAGCTGTGACTCCTTGGGGCTGGCCACTGTATCCCTTTGACAGTCAGCCACTGCGTTTGGTGGGGCGCATCCTTGCTCTCTTGCTCTCTGGCGCTATAAAAGTGTGTTGAGTCTTCTTTTCTCCAGGGAGCTGTGGTTCCTGTAGTTTAGTGTTTAAAGACCCAGATCTTTGCCCCGGGTGTGCCTGTTGCTTCTGGGCTTCTTTTATTTATTTATTTATTTTTATTTATTTTTTTGAGGTACTGGGGTGGAACTCAGGGGCATTCATTCTACCTCCGAGCTACCCAGCCCTATTTTTTCTTTGGAATCAGGGTCTCACTAAGTTGCGGAGTGCCTCACTAGGTAGCTGAGGCTGGCTGTGAACCTGGATCTTCCGGTCTCAGCCTCCCAAATGCTGGGATTACAAGCATGCACCACCATGCCGAGCTTTCTTTTATTTATTTATTTATTTATTCATTTATTTATTTATTTATTTATTTATTTATTTATTTATTTATTTTTCGGTACTGGGGATTGAACTCAGGGGCATTCTACCTCCGAGCCACACCCCCAGTTCTATTTTTTATTCTTTATTTTGAAACAGGGTCTCACTAAGTTGCAGAGTGCCTCACTAGGTAGCTGAGGCTGGCTGAGAACCCGGATCCTCCGGTCTCAGCCTCCCAAATGCTGGGATTACAAACGTGCGCCACCACGCCTGGCTCTTTTATTTTTAATATAGAAGAATCTAAATGTTCAAGAGTTTAGTTATTTTTGGTGTTGAGCCATTTGATTCAGGGAGTTTCTCTTGCCTTATATTTTGTTCTTACTGAAACCAATCTGGAGCTGGATGTGGTAGAGCATGTTTGTAATCCCAGTACTTGGGAGGCAGAGACAGAAGGATCTCAGGTTCAAGGACAGCCGCAGCAGCTTAGAGACTCATCAACCTAGTGAGACCTGGTCTCAAAATAAAAATAAAAAATAGGTCTGGAGTATAGCTTGGAGGTAGAATGTCCCTGGGTTCAATTCCCAGTACCGAAACAAAATAAAACAAAAACAACCCAATCTGAGACATCAGTATAAATTTAGGTGACTATAGTTAGTAGTTATATATGTTTCTTTTTTTTTTTTTTTTTTTTTTTTTTTGGCGGTACTGGGGATTGAACTCAGGGGCATTCTACCTCCGAGCTACACCCCCAGCCCTATTTTTTATTCTTTATTTTGAAACCACGTCTCACTAAGTTGCAGAGTGCCTCACTAGGTAGCAGAGGCTGGCCGCGAACCCGGATCCTCCCGTCTCAGCCTCCCAAATGCTGTGATTACAAGCATGCGCTACCACGCCCGGCTAGCTAATATATGTTTCAAATTAGGTAAAACAATAACAGAGCATGGTAGCCCATGCTTGTAATCTTAGTACTAGGGAGGCTGAGACAGGAGGATTGAAGGTTTTATGGCCATCCTCAGCTACTTAGGCCCTCTGCAACTTAGACCATGTTTCAAAAATAAAGGATAAAAAACAGGGTTGGGGGTGTAGCTCAGAAGTAGAATGCCCCTAGGTTCCATCCCCAAGTTACCACAAAGAAAAAAAGGAAAAAGCCAAAAGAAAGGATTTTAAGGGTTCTTACCACAAAAAATGGTAAATATTTGAGACGATAGATATGCTGATTACTCTGATGATCATTTAAAAATGTGTTTGTAGCTGGGTGTGGTGCTGGGAATTGAACCCAGGGCATTCTACTTCCGAGCTATACCCTCAACCCTATTTTATTTTTTATTTGGAAGCAGGGTCTCACTAAGTTGCTCAGAGCCTCATAAAGTTGCTGAGGCTGGTCTCAAACCTGCAATCCTCCTGTCTCAGCCTTCTAAGTACTGGGATTACAAGGTGCACCACCATGCTCGGTTTATTTATCAATTTAAAATAAACCTAAGCTGGGTATGGTGGTGCAATCCTAGTATTTGGGAGGATGAGACAGGAGGATTGCAGGTTCAAGGCCAGCCTTAGCAGCTTAGTAAGGCCCTCTGCAACTTAGTGAGGGCCTGTTTCAAAATAAAAAATTAAACAGGGCTAGATGGAGTTCAGAGATAGAACACCCCAGGTTTCAATTCCCAGTACCAGACACACAAAAAAAATCTAAATGACTGGATATAATTTCAGTGTTAGAGCACTTGCCTAGCATGCAGGAGGCCCTGGGTTCAATCCCCAGTACCACAAAGATAGCTAAATACAAAATACAAAGCCGGTGTGGTGGTGTATGCTTGTAATCCCAGTACTTGAGACCCTGAGATGGGAGGATCACAGGATTGCAGCCAGTCTCAGCAACCTCGTGAAGCCCTCTGCAATTTAGTGAGACCCTGTTTCAAAATAAAGAATAAAAATAGGGCTAGAGGTGTAGCTTGGAGGTAGAATGCCCCTGGGTTCCATCTCTAGTTCTGCAAAAAATTAAATAAATAAAAATATATATGTATATATAAATACAAAATAAAGCTAAAACATTTTGATTTGATTAGTGTTAGGCATTTAGAGGGTCCTAGCTTCTGAAAACTGTGACTCAGATAACACTGTTTTGTGCTCATGTATTTTTTAGAAAATTAGGACTGGGTGGGGCGCAGTGGCACATGCTGTAATCCCAGTGACTCAGGAGGATAGTAGCCGAGTGTGGTAGCTCATGCCTGTGATCCCAGTACTTAGGAGGCTGAGACAGGAGGATTGAAGGTTCAAGGTCAATCTCAGCAACTTTGCCAGACCCTGTTTCAAAATTTAAAAAAAAAAAAATAGGACTAGGAGTGGAGCTCAAAGATAGAATGCCTCCGTGTTCATCTTTCAGTAAAAAAAAAAAAAAAAAAAAAAATTTAAAAGGGACTGGGGACAGAGCTGAGCGGTAGAACCCCACGGGGTTCCATCCCTAGTACCTCCCTGCAAATTAGGACTGTCTTTACCCCTTGTATTTCCCATTTTATGCCCCCCCATATAACTAGAAGCCAAATTCCTATCTAGCATACTTGATACCGTGTACTTCTGAGAGGTAAAGATGAGTGAATTTGACAGCTAGTGGTGGAATGCCATTAGCAGTCCCCGTGGGCTGCCTGGTCTCATGTGTGTCCTGTCTTTCTGGGTTTTCAGTGAAAATAACCATGTTAGAGGAATCCCTTGTTACATGATTTGATTTGTTAACCTTACCAATATGTGGGTGCCTTCCGAGTGGGGTGTCCTGCATGTTGAAGATGCAAAGCAGGATGAAGCAGCTCACAGGTGTGCCAGCACTGTGCCACAGCCACGCAGTCCTTCAGGGTGGCGGGACCAGCCCTGGAAGCCACCCCAGCTGAGGCTGACTGCCTGTGAGGCCGGCAGGTGCCAGAGCAGATTGAGTTTCTGGACAGCATAAAGGATGAGTGTGCACAGAAGCATGTGAGGGACCTCATGCAGGACGACAGGCCGCACACAGGGATGGTGAGGGCGGCGTCTGTGCCGACGCCCGCTCTCCCAGAGCAGACACCGCCTGCTTGCAGTCAGGGCGGTGTGCTGCTAAATTTGTGAGCAGCCGCAGAGTTCTCGACAGGATGCTGCAGGCGGCCACCAGCAATTATTCAGCCTTGGCCTGCGAGGTTAAACCTGTTGGTCTGCTCTGTGGTGGGAGTTCACTGCACCTGGAGCACAGGATGTGTGTGGGGGCGAGGCAGGTTGGCTGGGCCCGGGCTCTGAAGGGCTGTGCGCCACACTCAGGCTGGTATTTATAGTCTGGATAGACAGTGGAGAGCCATATAAGGAATTAGAGTGACGTAAGCAGCTTACTCTTTTTAGAAGGATAACGTGCAGGCTCTGTAGAAGGTGTATTGGATTGGGGAAAACCGAGGGCAAAGCACAGTTGGCATTTCGTGCTATCTCTAGATCTCAGTAGCCTTCGAGTTGCTGAACCAGTTAGGGGCATGGAGGCCTGGGCTGGGGCGGTAGGATGGAGAGTGTGGCTCTTCAGCTCAGTGTGCGGGTGAGACAGGAAAGAATCCTGTCAGCTCTGCTCCCGCTGACCAGGAAGGTCGGAGGGGCAGGGCAGCGTGGGAAGGCGGCCAGTAATGCTTCATGGAAATTAAATTGGCCTGAAAATTCTGATCCTGTGCAGTCATGCTAATTCCTGCCAGGCGCCCTCGCTCTCCCACATAGCTGCAAATGCACTGTGGGGGTCACATGGTAACGAGGAAAGGGGGTGCCCGCCACAGAAGACGTGGTTTTGGTGCTGGGCTCTGATGCTTACCACTCAGCTGTCACCCCTGGCAGGCCCTTTACACCCCCCCCCCTTTTTTTTCTTTTTAATCTGTAAAATGGAAATAATAGCTTTTTCTAAAAAATTGTTTTGAGAATCAAATGAGGAATATCTGTAAGGACATTTTGTCGGCTCATCTGTGCTACACATACGTATTTTTACTGAGCTATTTACCTTTTTTGCAAGATGAATATTCCGGGATTCTTTGATTCAAGATTGATAAAGAAATTCTAAAACAATATTGAAGTACTAGGGAGGTTGAGACAAGATGTTTAAAGCCAGACTCAGCAAACCCTGTTTCAAAAATAAAAAAATAAAATAGAGCTGGGGATATAGCTCAGAAATAGAATGCCCATGGGTTTAACCCTCAGTACCACAAAAAAAAAAAAAACAAAAAGCAAATATAGCTGGTCATGATGGCTCAGGCTTGTAATCCCAGTACTTGGGAGGCTGAGACTGGAGGATCACAGGTTTGTGGCCACCCTCAGCTGCTTAGTGAGGCCCTCTGCAACTTAGTAAGAACCTGTTTCCAAATAAAGAATTAAAAATAAGGCTGGTGCCGGGCATGGTGGCACATACTTGTAATCCCAGTACTTGGGAGACTGAGTCAGGAGGATCCAGGTTTGCAGCCAGCCTCAGCTACTTAGTGAGGCACTCCACAACTTAGTGAGACTCTGTTTCAAAATAAAGAATAAAAAATAGGGCTGAGGGTATAGCTTGGAGGTAGATTGCACCTGGATTCAATCCCCAGTACTGGGGAAAAAAACCCCAAAAAACATATATAAATTAATAATAGTCGCTCCTAAATGCTGATCTTTTTAAATTAATGATCATTCCATTCTGTTTGTATTTAAAGAACTTGGAGGATCAGGGGATAAAAGTAACTTATCCCCTTAGAGGGCTCAGTGGTGAAGTACCTGTGCACAAGGCCCTGGGTTTAATCCCTAGCTCCAAAACAAACAGATAAACAACAACAACAAAACCTTAGTGTTATACAAAGTTAAAGATATGTCTTGACAATATATATCTTAAAGGTTAAACAAGCTGAGTATGGTGGCACATACCTGTAATCCTGGTACTTGGGAGACTGACACAGGAGGATTGCAGGTTCGAGGACAGCCTCAGCAACCTAGTGAGACTCTGTTTCAAAATAAAAAATATAAAGGACTGGGGGTGTAGCTGGGAGGTAGAATGCCCCTGAGTTGAATCCCCAGTGTACACACACACACACACACACACACACACACACACACACACACAAGTGAAACAGGTAAAAATGTGTTCTTAGGTAGTTTTGTTGTGTTTTTTTCATTTTTATTTTTTTGTGTGCTGTGGGGCTTTTGCATGCTAGGCAAGCTTTCTGTCACTGAGCCACCCCTACCCCAGGCCATCCTAGGTCATTTTTATGGTTTAAATCAGATATAACCAAATCTTGATAGAGGATAAGAAATAAAGAGGTAACTGGATACGTCTGGAGGGAGACAGGGCCTGAGGACAGGAGGACCTGAGAGGTCTCTGGCAGTGTTCTCGGCTCCATGATCTTATACCTGATCGGATGCCACAGTGGGGGGAGGAGGCTCTGGAGAGTGGAGGCAGAGGTGTGCGTGAAACACCGGAAACCCGCAGCTCATTGGCCAGAGTACCGAGCAGACCTCCCTAGGAAGTGGCCTGGAGGGTTCCCCTCCACGTTCTCCTTGTTCGTTCTTTTTGTGTGTGTTTGTGGTATTGGGGACTGAACCCAGGGGCATTCTAACTCAGAGCCATACCCCCAGCCTTATTTTATTTTTTATTTTGAAACAGGGTCTCACTAAGTTGCTGCAGCTGGCCTTGAACCTGTGATCCTCCTGTCTCTGCCTCCCAAGTATTGGGATTACGAGTGTGTGCCACCACACTTGGCTCTCCTTGTTCTTTAAAGAATTGGAGGTTTCGCCGGGCGTGGTGGCTCACGCTTGTAATCCCAGCATTCGGGAGGCTGAGACCGGAGGATCCGGGTTCGCGGCCAGCCTCAGCTACCTAGTGAGGCACTCCGCAACTTAGTGAGACTCGGTTTCAAAATAAAGAATAAAAAAAAAAAAAAAAATAGGGCTGGGGGTATAGCTTGGAGGTAGAATGCCCCTGAGTTCAATCCCCAGTACCGCAAAAAAAAAAGAATTGGAGGTTTCATGAAATTTCAGCAGTATTTGGATTACTGTCACTGGGGAAAATCGAATCCAGGTCTGTATGTTACACAAAGTACCCCAGAGCCCATTATCCTCTCCTCCCACGCAGGAGTGTCAGCAGTGTGGCCCCCAGGCTGCCCCTCTGTGCCGTGGCCATTGTTGCAAGCAGTCCTGCTTGGGCTCAGGAGCCCCTGCAGCTGGTTGGAACCGGTGCCAGAGAGGAACCCGCGTGCTGAGGGGCTGCGGGTGTTGCCCAACTGCATGAAGTGGCCGAGGTGGTATGAGAGGTGCTGAGCAGAGTGCCGCTGAGGCTGCCGTGATGCCTTCTGTGCGATGGCATTAAGCTGTGGCGTAGAAAGAGAGAAGTGGCCCTAGAGCCCAAGCGTGGGGCTCTCCGCCGCACACCCCGTGGTGCCGTGCTGGCTCCTCCCACGCTTGGTGGGGAGGTGCACTCGGCAGGCGAGCGTGTTCTAAGTGTGGCGGAGCTCGCAGGCAGAGTGGCCATAGCTCGAGCCGGTGGGGTCTGTGCAGGGAGACGTGCGGGTGGGCTGTCGTCACTGCCCCTGGGTCCCGGGCTGGCCTCTCATCCCTGGGAAGGTGACCGTCCTGTCTGTGAAGGAGATGACGGGATACCTCCTCCATGAGTGATGTTAAGTTAGAGGTTATGCCTGACAGCCTTTTATACAGCCAACATAGTCTGCATACTTCTCCTATAATTGTTTAAAATAGTAAGATTATGCTCCAAATCCCAGAAAATGTGATCAGATCTGTTGCACCCGTTGATTCTTCACCTGGGTGTAAAGTTTAAATAGAGCTTTTTTCTTTGGTCGGTCATGACCAAGGGACAGTAAAGCAAAGTGCTGCTTAGCCAGATCTGCTTTGAGTATTCCCAGCTGTCCCCTAGTGCCGCCCCTCGATTCACCAGAGGACACCTGTTGACTCCTCCGGCTCCCCGTGCGGCTCGGAGAGCAGGAGGGCTGGGCAGCTGGCCACAGTTCTCTGACCTTTGAGGACTCATTTTATTCCTTGAGCTTGCGACTCCTGCAGTGTAAAAACGAGGCCTTGACAGTGCTGCTCATGCCAAGCGTCACACCAACACGTAGTGTATTTTTATCTCTATAAAGCAAGTGTGGATCAATTTTTATCGTGATATTTAATTAATAAGTTTTGGTTTCTTAGAATGCAAAGGGCATTGTGGGACTAGTTTGAATGGCATGTATTTTCAGAAATGTCCAGGGAAGTGTGGATGGCTGCCTTTTATCTTTCTACACACATTTCTCGCCAGTGTTCAGAGTAGTTGCACTGTTTAAAGCATTTCCCTTAAGGTTGGGGTCCTTGTAAAAAGAATTGTTAGAGCATCTAAATGAAGTTTTCAACTAGAGCTGCTCGTATAAGGAGATGGAAAAATGATACTAACCTCAGTTACACTTAGAGTTCTGTCGTGTACAAGTTGTATGATGACCTCTAAACACCGGGAAGAAGACAAGGAGAGGGAGATGCAGACCCTAACTCCTTCCGGTGACCCCGTCTTCAGAGACAGCAGTACTGTTCTGCTCCTGGGCAGTCATGCAGCCTGCACAGATGCAGGAGGCTTGGACTGAGGAGGTGGGTGGTGGGCTGCACGTAGGGCCCAGGCATGGGAGAGGGCTTACTAAATTACACTCTATCTCGGAGAGGCTGCACGACCTGCTGACTTATCGCTGGTTTGGAAGAGACACTTCGACAGAGGTGAAGCTTATCAAGTGCTTACGGTGTAATAGGCAACAGACTACGCAGTTTACATTGATTATTACTTGTGATCCTCACAACAACCCTATGATGTCCATGCTGTCATTAACCTCCACCTTACAAACGGGGACACCGGAGTGTGGAGGCCTTACCTTTAGGCTGCCACGTACCTGGGATTCACACCCAAAGGCGTGGTCCTGGAGACTGCCCTTGTGGCAGGCGGCCTGTGGGTGAACTCTTGCTGAAATCTTGTAGCCTGAAGGTTGTATTTGGGATGTGAGGGGATTATTGCCTTGACTTTCTGACAGTCCCTATCTGACTTTCCTACAACAGATCACTACTGGCTTCAAAGCAACAGAGATTATCATCCCATAGCTCTGGCAGAAGTCCAAAAATACAACTGGGTGTTTTGGTGCACACTTGTAATCCCAGTACTTGGGAGGCTGAGACAGGAGGATGGCAGGTTTGCAGACAGCCTCAGCTAGTTAGTGAGGCCCTTAGCAATTTAATAAGACCCTGTTTCAAAATAAAGAATAAGCCAGGCATGGTGGCACACGCTTGTAATCCCAGCATTTGGGAGGCTGAGACCAGAGGATCCGGGTTTGCAGCCAGCCTCAGTTACCTAGTGAGGCCCTCCACAACTTAGTGAGACCCTGTTTCAAAATAAAGAATAAAAAAAATAGGGCTGGGCATTTAGCTCAAAGGTAGAATGCCCCTGAGTTCAATCCCCAGTACCGCAAAAAAAAAAAAAAAAAAAAAAGAATAAAAAATAGGGCAGGCAATGTTGCTTGTGTTGCTTGGAGGTAGAACGCCCCTTGGTTCATCACCAGTATCACACACAAAAGTCCAAAATATGTCTTAGGGACCAAAATCTGGGTGTCTTCCGGAGGCCTTGCAGCTTCTAAGGGCCACGTGCTCCTCCACTGCCTGTCCTATACCATGCGTCTCCACTCCGCTCCCCTCACTCGACACCTGAGACCCTGACCCTCCTGCCGCCCTTCCATGAAGCCCCTGTGATGCGTGACCTTGGACCCACCTGGATGGCCCAGGCTGATCTCCCATCTCGGGTCTTTTGCTCAGGCAGATTGCAGAGTCCCTTTGGCCGTGTCACAGGCACAGGTGTGGAGACGAGCTGTGGCCATCTTTGGGGGCGGCTTTTGGCTTGCCCCCAAATGGGTTATATTGCCCCCAAATATGTTATTAATGGGTTGATAACGTAGATTGATTTCCAGGCCTTCTTGCTTTCAGTTTTGAGCTATAACTGATGAAATCTCTTTCCCACCTCTGACTGAACCATTGCTTAGCTGTTTGACCATTGAATGTCATTATCTCCAATACCATCGCAAAGACAGAGTAAAATGTGTCAGAAGGCTTGGGGGCGGGGGGGGGGGGTGTAAAATGCAAAGTAGTAACTTTGAAAGATTTTAGTAAACAAGAATAAAAATGAGTTGAATTTTCTTTTTTGCAGTACTGGGGATTGAACTCAGGGGCATTCTACCTCCGAGCTATACCCCCAGCCCTATTTTTTTAATTCTTTATTTTGAAACAGGGTCTCACTGAGTTGTGGAGTGCCTCACTAGGTAGCTGAGGCTGGCCTCAAAGCTGGATCCTCCGGTCTTAGCCTCCCAGATGCTGGGATTACAAGTGTGTGCCACCACACCTGGCTTGAGTTGAATTTTGAAACCTTCATATGGTTTGAAAACTTGTATTTCTTTTTCTTTTTTTTTTTTTTTTCCTTGTACTGGGGTGGAACCCAGGGGCATTCTACCTCCAGGCTACACCTCCAGCCCAATTTTATTTCTTATTTGGAAACAGGGTCTTGCTAGGTTGATGAGCGTCTCACTGCTTGCTGAGGCTGTCCTCGAATCTGTGATCCTCCTGTCTTAGCCTCCCAAGTACTGGGATAAGAAGCGTGTGCCACCGTGCTCAGCTAGAAGCTTCATGTTTTATTTAGCTTTCTGACTGTGCTTGTGCCGTTAGCACCTCCTTACGATAGTTTCCTGCTCCTCCATGAGGAAAGCCTGCTTGATCCCGTCACAGACACATTTAACACACGTGGAACCACCATAGGTCTGCTGACATGTTTTTCGTTTTAGACAGTCTCCTAAGAACCTTCGGTCTCACAGCACGAACCCCACGATGCCAGCCTAGGCACACACCATGTGTAGATTTAGAGCTTTCCCCGCCTTCTTGCTATGCAAGTCAGCAATTCTGTTGTCGGGTTCAGGGCAGCCTAGTTTTGTTCGAGGCTGTATTGTAGGAAAGCCTATGGTGATATGTCAAACGCTGGACCTTTTTTTTTTTTCCCCCAGTACTGGGGATGGAACCTGGGGCATTCTACCTTGGAGCTACAGCCCCAGCCCTATTTTTAATTCTTTATTTTGAAACCGGGTCTCACTAAGTTGTGGAGGGCCTCACTAGGTAGCTGAGGCTGGCCACGAACCCGGATCCTCCGGTCTCAGCCTCCTGAATGCTGGGATTACAAGCGTGCGCCACCACAACGTTGGACCTTTCTGAGTGCCTCTAGACGCTGTCCCTGGAAGAGCACAGACATTTTTTAAGAATAAGTATCATCCTTCTTTTCGGAGTTACTCTACCACTTATTGCTACTTCATTTTGAAGTTACCCACAAGTCCAAATAACTCTTATTTGGGGAGAGATGAGGGGCCACAATCAACTGTGTGTGTGTGTGTGTGTGTGTCTAGGGATTGAACCCAGGGACACTCTACCTCCAAATGACACCCCCAGCCCTATTTTATTTTTATTTGGAAACAGTCTCGCTAGGTTGACGAGAGTCTCACTACTTCTTGAGGCTGTCCTCAAACCTGCCATCCTCCTGTGTCAGCCTCCTAAATACTAGGATTACAGGCTTGCGCCACCACACCCAGCTAAGCTACGCTCAACTTTAGCCATTGACCTAACATTATATTTGGGGTCTTTTAATTAGTAGAATTGGTAAAGTTATTTTATAAACTTTTTTAAACAGAGACTTTGAACATCTTTGCACATATTTGGGCACATTTGTCTTTTTTTTTAATTGATTTGTTTTTTTTAGAATCCCCATTAGGGCTGGGGATATAGCTCAGTAGAAGAGCTTTGCCTAGCTCTACCACTGAGAAGGCTCTGGGTTCAATCCCCAGAACTGAAAGAAGAAAAAGAAAAAGAATGGCAGTGTAAACAGAATACTCCGCTGTTTCCGTGTTGAAGACTTTGGAAGCCTCAGCCCTGCCCCCCATGCTGTCCTCCCTCCAGGTGCCATCCTGTGGGCCAGTGCTGTGGGCGGCCAGGCACTTGGTACTTAGGACGCTGGCGTGTTTTCCTGGGTGCTCACGGGCCTACACTACATAATCAGGAGCAGTGTCTGGTCTTGCCGTGGAAGCGCCTTCAGTTTTGTGACAGAAGCCACCAGAAAGAATTTTCATGGAATCTGATGCCCTTTTCACATTAGCATTCCACAAAAAGATGTTTCTGGCATGTTTTGAAACTTCCCTATCTTAGGCAATCTCCCAAGGAGTTCCGATTCTACTAATAGGCTGAGGCCTATTTAAATTTCTCTCTGAGCAAGACCTTCTAGAATCTTAGTACCTTTTATTTGCATAGATATTTCTATAGATATGATGAATTCATGGACGTAGTAGCTTAAATGTTTATCAATGATTTTTAAAACCCTAAAATCCTTTGAAAGTAACTTTTTGTATTTTTATTACAGGTAAATTGGGAAGTTCATGTTGTACAGAAACAGAGGTAAGAGAAATGCTCAAATATTTCTAGCAAAGCAGCTTTGCAATCTATTTTGACTAACTTGAGTGCTGAACTATCTGCTCATTCTCGATTTCTGACAGGGATGTGTTGAGATAGGTATATACCTTCCATATCTCAGAAGAATAAAATGTGAAGAAAAAGTATCTTGTTTGTGTGGTCATAATGTCAAGGTTTGTTGTCAAGAATAGCTTAATCTTAGTTTTAGATTGAGTTAGTTAAGATCCAGATCCCTGAATAAGAGTTTGATTTTTTTTCATAATTTAATCTAGTGGATCATACTAAAAACATCGCTTAAATGTGTTGGACTGCAAGGAGCTGCTGTTGTATAAGAAAATATAGAGCTTGGAAACAGTGTTTTGGTAAGATTAATAGTGAATCCAATGGTTGACCTATACAAGTTCAGTATTTTTAACAATTTAAATAATTGTATTCAAAATTCTGGTGGTGAAATTGAAGGAGCCCCTGTGATTCCTGTGCTCTTGTGGGACTCTCAAGAGGTTGTTAATGGTAATGTCTAAAGAAAGATTTAAGAAATTGCATTGCTAATTTTATTTTATTATTTATTTATTTATTTATTTATTTATTTATTTATTTATTTATTTATTTGCGGTACAGGGGATTTAACTCAGGGGCATTCTACCTCCGAGCTATACCCCCAGCCCTATTTTTTATTCTTTATTTTGAAACAGGGTCTCACTAAGTTGCGGAGGGCCTCACTAAGTAGCTCTGATCTCAGTCTCCCAAAATCTGGGATTACAAGCGTGTGCCACCATGCCTGGCTGCATTGCTAATTTTATAATATGTTTGCATACTGAAATAGGTTTAAGTAAATTTTAACTGTTGTTTTAAGTAAAATGCAAGCTTCCTAAGGGATCATATTACATAAGAAAGCAAAAATAATTTATCTGTTTTTGCATTCAGTTTATTTTTATATTTTCTATTCAACTTTGAAAGCAAAGAATGTTTTTTTTTTCCAAATAGTTCTAAAAATAGATAAAACAGTATTTTTATATTATTAAATTTTTTTTTCTCTACTGGGGATTGAACCCAGGGGCATCCCAGCCCTATTTTTTTTATTCATTTTATTTTATTTTTGTGTGTATGTGGTACTGGTGATGGAACCCACGGGCATTCTACCTCCGAGCTACACCCCCAGCCCTAATTTATATTCTTTATTTTGAAACAGGGTCTCACTAAGTTGTGGAGGGCCTTGGTAAATTGCTGAGGCTGGCCTCAAAACTGCAGTTCTTCTATCTCAGCCTCCCAAGCATTGGAATTACAGGCATGTGCCACCATGCCTGGCTACAAGTAGGAAGTTTTGTTACTGTTTTTGTTGTTGTTGTTCCTGGTACTAGGGATTGAATCCAGAGGCATTCTACCTCCAAGCTACACCCCAGCCTTTTGTTGTTTGTTTATTTATTTCTTTATTGAAACAGTATCTCACTGGGTTGCTGAGACTCCCTATTGCTGAGGCTGGCCTGGAACCTGTGACCCTCCTGTCTCAGCTAAGATTGCCGGTGTGCACCACTGTGTGGGCTGCTGTGTTATTTTCAGGTTAGGGAGGGTGTTCTCTTGCTGCTGCCCTGCTGAGTACAGAGCCAGGTGCCTGCGAGACAGCTCAGGGTAGCCTGGGTCTCTGAGGCGGAAGCAGGAGCAGGTGGGGACATGATTGTCCACAGCAGTGTTTCTCAGAACCAAGGGCGTCCAGGGTCTGGGGTCCCTGAGACCCTTCCTGGTGATATGCAAGTTCAAAGTTATTTTCAAAGGCGTGAAGGTACACGCCTGTAATCTCAGTACTTGGGAGGCTGAGACAGGAGAATTGCAGGTTCAAGAACAGCCTCAGCAAGTAGTAAGGCTCTCATCAACTTAGTGAGATCCATGATCCTGTTTCAAAATAAAAATAAAATAGGGTTGGGGGTGTAACTCAGAGGTAGAATGCCCTGAATTCAATCCCTAGTACCACACAAAAAAAGGTTTTTTTTGAGCGCACGCTTGTAATCCCAGCATTCGGGAGGCTGAGACCGGAGGATCCGGGTTCGCGGCCAGCCTCAGCTACCTAGTGAGGCACTCCGCAACTTAGTGAGACTCGGTTTCAAAATAAAGAATAAAAAATAGGGCTGGGGGTATAGCTCGGAGGTAGAACGCCCCTGAGTTCAATCCCTGGTACCGCAAAAAAAAAAAAA
>PVLC010010650.1:7737-49817 GCA_004027655.1 Graphiurus murinus | reverse complement strand
AGCCGGGCGTGGTGGCGCACGCTTGTAATCCCAGCATTTGGGAGGCTGAGACCGGAGGATCCGGGTTCGCGGCCAGCCTCAGCTACATAGTGAGGCACTCCGCAACTTAGTGAGACTCGGTTTCAAAATAAAGAATAAAAAATAGGGCTGGGGGTGTAGCTCAGAGGTAGAACGCCCCTGAGTTCAATCCCCAATACCCCCCCCCAAAAAAAAAAAAAGTAAATTAGGATGGGTGTGTTGGCACACACTTGTAATCCCAGTACTTGGGAGGCTGAGACAGGAGGATTGCAGGTTCAAGACCAGCCTCAGCAACTTAAGACTTTCAGCAACCTAGTAAGACCCTGTTTCAAAAAAAAAAAAAAAAAAAAAAAAAAAAAGGGCCTAGGGGTGTAGCTCAGAGGTAGAATGCCCTTAAGTTCAATCCCCAGTACCATATACAAAAAAAGCAAATTTGGTTTACAAAAAAATTTTAAGGTTTTACATGGAAATGGAAGTGAAATAAATGGTTTTGCAGGCAACTGATTGCAACAATAATAAATAACATTTCAAGGAACCAAGGCCTTTGATAGCGGTTTGTGGGGGCTAGTAATACCAACATATATACACTGGAGTTTTCACGACATGGTACTGTCATGAGAAATTAGTTCAGTAATAATGATAGACTCAAAGTTTGGAATCTTAGGCATTCCTTTCATTCAAAGTATGATGAAGAAAGATACACATATAGTAACAGTCCAAAATTGGAGTGTGTTGTTTTAAAATTTTTCTTGTATTACCTGAGGAGGTACAGCTCAATAAAATTAGTCAACTCTTCAATAAGCTGTTATATTTAATTATGGTGATTATGAATCATATTTGAAATCCTTTCTTGTCCTGAAAGAATCACTGTTTTTCAACTCTGAGGACTCTGAAGCAAGACAAGAGATAGAATGGCCCTTGACAATAAAGCAGCTAACCACAGTGCTACTGATTATTTCAACACTTTCTCTCCATTTTCCTATGTATAAAACAGGACAAAAACATTCCTATCACTCTTCACAATTATTCTGAGAAAAAAAAGGAGCCTCAAAGATAGCTGGTGATATTCAAGTACACCTCAAATACTAGGCTTTAACACAGTATAATACAAGGTAGATGATGCCGGGTAAGTAGTTTTGGCTCAGACTCTAGTTACTCAACTGGCCACATGACTTTAAGCAAGTTGCAAGGTCTCTCTGCCTCAGTTTCCTCACCTGCAAATTGGGGATGTTAGTCTTTACCGCTGGATTGTTGTCAGACTTTAATTTACCAGTGCCTGGCACACAGTAATTTATTTATTAAGAGTTTTTTTTAGCCAGGCATGGTGCCATACACTTGTAATCCCAGTACTTGGGGGACTGAGACAGGAGGATCACAGGTTCATAGCCAGCCTCAGCAACTTAGTGAGACTCTTAGCAACTTAGCGAGACCTTGTTTCCAAATAGAAAATAAAATAGGTCTGGGGGTGTAACCTGGAGATAAAAGAGTAAAAGGCTCCTGGGTTCCATCCCTAGTGCCAAAAAAAAAAAAAAAAAAGTTGTTTTTAAGATGATTCCTATGAGGGCTTTATAAACCAAACCCCTTTAAGCATCAGGAATGGAATGAAATCCACATTCATATAACTATTGGCTATTAAGCATCTAATGGCTATTAAGCATCTAAATGCGGATCACCTTACTTTTCAAAGAGCGCCTTAATGCAGATTTCCTAAACTTCCAAGTTTTCAATTATATGCCTGTTATTGTGCTGGTTGTGTCCAGCACTCTCATATTGGAAAAAAGAGGAATCAAGGCTCTAGTTCCTTACCAGTTAAGCTGTATGACCTTTGGTAGATCAAGAATCCATAAAATAATTCCCTAAAATAGAGAGGGGTGGTGGAAGAAAGATAGGGAAACACTAGATTTCTAATTTAGCCATTAAAAAAGGACAACTTCAGATGATTCCCAAGATTATCTTCTGATAAAGGAAGAACAAAAGCTGGGCATGGTGGCACAAACCTGTAATCCCAGTACTTGGGAGGCTGAGACAGGAAGATCCCAGGTTCCAGGCCAGCCTCAGCAACTTCAGGAGAACCTCAGCAAAGTAGCAAGGCCCTGTTTCAAAGTAGAAAATAAAACAGGGCTGGGTGTGTAGCTCTGAGGTAGAATACCCCTGAGTTCATTCCCCAGTACAAGAAAGAAAAGAGACAGAGAAGTGCAGCAGTTAAAGTGGGCTTGACAAGATTAAGTTATATTAGAGCGCCTTGTGAGCCCCATGAAGGCAGAAATGGTATCATTAATCTGGCTAATTCAGTCCACTGGCATATAGAACCTCCACAAAATGCTGTTCTTGTTAAACTGTACATACATAGTTGAGAATCAACTGCATTTTACTGGAGCTGTTCTTATAGAAACCGAAGTTATTGAATTCTTAGATATATTTCTTATCCTCTGTTGCAGCATACACTTCACCTTTGCTCATTTAATTCTCACAGTAACCCAATGAGATAGGTATTACAACTGTTTCCATCGCACCAATCAAGACACAGTTGAGAAAGATTAAGCAGATTATCAGAAGCCCCCAGCTACAGGGATCCTTGCTAGAGCCTGGATTCCAAGCCAGGTCTATCTTACTTGAAAAATCTCTGCTCTTGACCACACCGAATTTCACTTCCCATGAACACTAGGCAAATATGTGCTGAGAAGGAAACAGGAGAAGTAAAGAGAGATTTTGCTCCATGCACTCTGTTATGATAAAAAAAAAAAAAAAAATTGTTCAAGGTTATGAGGTTGGTGGAGAGGAGGGCTGAGGCCCTCTTTTCTTTTCTTTTTTCTTGGCAGTACTAGGGATTGAGCCCAGGGGTCTTCTACCTCCGAGCTACACCCCCAGTCCAATGTTTTTTTATTATTTATTTTGAAACAGGGTCTCGCTAAGTTGCAGAGAGCCTCACTAAGTGAGCTGAGGCTGGTTGCGAACCCGGATCTTCCTGTCTCAGCCTCCCAAGTACTGAGATTATAAGCGTGCGCCACCACGCCAAGCTTGAGGCCCTTTTTCTTTCTCAGAACTGTAACCTCTGAGTAAGGAAGAAAGAAATCTCAAATCTATGCCCTTGGAACTGACTGACCTGGCAAACCAGGGGAAAGGGAGGAAGAATGGAGAGCAGGGGAGAGGGGGTGCGGCAGGGCAAACAGCATTAAAAACATCAGCTGTGGCCTGGTAGGGTGGCACATGCCTGTAATCCCAGTACTCGGGAAGCTGAGACAGGAGGATCGCAGGTTCGAGGGCAGCCTCAGCAACACAGCGAGATGCTCAGCAACCTAGCGAGCCCTCGTTTCAAAAATAAAATGGGCTGTGGGTGTAGCTTGGAGGTAGAATGTACCTAGGTTCAATCCCCAGTAACACACACACAAACAGAAATCAGCGGTGGCCAAGAATTTTGAAAACCCTTTGGAATCTGCTAGGAAGCAAAAAACAAAAAAACGGTGCACCTATAAGTCCAGAGACAGAGGTGTCTTTCTTCAGCATTAGTTGTGCCATCACGTGGCTGAGAAGCTGGGTCATTTACTAGATCCGTTCCTCATGTGAAATACAGGACTGATTTTTAACTGCCCTCCTCACTCGGAGTTGGTGGGATTAGAGGGGTCGAAATAGAACCACCCGAACGAAACGCCTGGAAAACAGCCCCTTCCAGGTCAACCCTGCGGGGTCCAGAAAGGATGACTGATCGAAGCTCCCTCCACTCACTCAGTGGAGACAGAGGATACCGCTACTCACTGCCGGACGACGGTCAGGGCGAAGCGCTTCATGTTCTCTGGCACCCAGGGAAGCGAAGGAATGGCCACCGCTCGTCCTCCGCGCCCCGCACCCGCGCAGCTCCTGCACTGCGGGATCACTTCGCCCACACCACTTCCGCCACCGGCAGCCGACCGGCTCGCCTCCCATAGGCTCGGACGGCCTCTTACGTCATCCCAGGAAGGCCAATCAGAGCGGCAGGAGGCCGCCAGGCCCGCGGAGACTGGGGAGCGCCGAGGCCCCGCCCAGGGCCGTGGCGCTTGCGCCCCTGCGCGCCGGCCTGTGATTGGCGCGCTGCAGGTGCGTGCGGCTCCGCCCTCGGGCTGGGCTGTGGGACTCTTGCCCGACCTAGCGCGCTGCCTGCGGACTCCAGACAGAGATAAGGAATGCTCTGATTTTTGGTTGATCTGATTTGAGGTTAGTGAGTGTGGTACCCGGCTAATGCGATGACTACCTCATGATATACAGAACCAGAGAAATTGCATCCTGTTAATTCCGAACACTGGGGAAGAAAGGTCAGCCAGGGAAGTAGACTTCAGCCCACCCAGTTTTCAGTCCCTCCTTGAGTCGGTTTCATTGTTGCTCTCTTTTTGAGCCTGGCCTGCTGAACCCTATTTTACCAAAGAACCTTGCTAAGCCAGTTTATCAAGCGTTGCCTCCTCACCTTTGCTACTCAAGTTTTCTTTCCCCCTTACCCTTGATACCTTACTAAATTCCTCTTAATCATTTCCCATTTCCTCGCTCGCCCCTTCCATCCATTGCCCTGCTATAACTCTCCACGGGGCCCTGTTATGTTCAGAGTAGAATTCAGTCTCCCCTTTTGTAATAGTCTTCGTCCCCATTACAATGGTCTTCCTTGCCCTTTTTTTTTTTTTTTTTTTTTTTTGCGGTACTGGGGATTGAACTCAGGGGCATTCTACCTCCGAGCTATACCCCCAGCTCTATTTTTTTATTTTATTTTGAAACAGGGTCTCACTAAGTTGCGGAGTGCCTCACTAGGTAGCTGAGGCTGGCCTCGAACCCTGATCCTCCGGTCTCAGCCTCCCAAATGCTGAGATTACAAGCGTGAGCCACCACACCCGGCTTCCTTGCCTTTTTTAAACAAGTGTCAAGTAAACAATTTCTATTTAATGGCCTTGAGAGAGTTGTTGAAACTTTGTAGTTTTCAGCCATATGATAGGTAAACTGGGATAACAGTACCTAGCCATGCTGCATGTTGAACTTAGTAATGTTGGGTAGGTTGTGTTATCTTCAGCGCATTTTTGCCTAAATAATCATATCTGATAATGCATGTGTTTTAATAGATCTCCAATTATATCGAGAACCTGGCATTAGAGAAGTGAAGCAACGGATGAGCCAGATTCTAGGCACACCTTTCAAAACAGTTTCACATGTATTATCACATTTGTTCATAAAACAATTCTGAGGTAGACAGCCAGCGTAGGTAGATTGCATTCTCTTCACTTAAGAGATGAGAAATCGGCCTAAAGAGAAACGGAAGCAATTATCCAGGCTCACACAGAAGCAAGGTCCTCAAACCTACCTGCCCACTGAAATTATCTTGAGAATTTTTGAATGCTGGGCTGAACCCCAGAAAAATTAAATCTGAACCTCTGGAGGAAAAACCCAGGCATCAATATTTTTTTTAAATCCTCAGTTGATCAGATCTTGAGAGCTAGCTGTTTAAAGCATTGCTTCTCAAACAAAACATGCACACAGATCATCTGAGTACCTTATTAAGATGTAGATTCTAGAGTTAGCAGGTGTGAAATGGAGGCTGAATTCAGCATTTCTAACAGCCTTCGGAAAATGGGAGCCATTTTCAGGATAAGTTTAGAGGAATAATTCAGAGGGCATCAACAGTGGGGTCCACCTTACCATGGGGATCCATTACTTGTACATAGTAGGGTTTCCATATATATGTTTTGAATACCTGAATGAATTGCTCAGTCCAACAGATCTTTCTGAGGATTGACCCCAGAGGCGCTCTACCATTACACCCGCAGCTCTTTATTTACTTATTTTATATTGGGACAGGGTCTCGCTAAATTGCTGAGGCTGGCCTCAAATTTGTGATCCTCCTGTCTCAGCCTCCCAGTCCTGGGATTACAGGCATGTGCCACTGTACCAGACTCTTGTGAAAATTTTAACAGAGATGAAATCAATTAGGTAATTGTCTGTGAGGGCTGAAGCAGAAATACAGCATAGAGAGAAACTCCAAAACAGTTAGGGCTATCGGGGGTGTGTAGCCTGAAGTTATAAAGAAATAAACCGTAATACATGCTTGAGAACAGATGTATAGAGGAAAGTTTCAGAACAAGCAAAGGTAATGGAGGGAACAAGTAGACACAGAGAGCCACAGACCTGAGCAAGGCCTCAGTCACTAGTTTCTTTGAGGTAGGATTAAATGAATAAAAGAAATAGGTAGAAAATAAAGCTTTAATATAAAAGCCTGGTGCTAGCCCAGTGTGTTGGTGCATACCTGTAATCCTAGTACTTGGGAGGCTGAGACAGGAAGATTGCAGGTACAAGACTAGCCTGAGCAACTCAGCAGAGCTCTTGGCAACTTAGTAAGACCCTGTTTCAAAATTAAAAAGTAAAAAACAGTGCTGTGGGTATAGCTCAGAGTTCAATCCCCAGCAAAACACACACACACACACACACACACACACACACACACACACACACCTGGTACTAAAGTTCTTACTCGCCAAACCAGTTCTCTCTCCCAGGCCAATCTCTCCCAAATTCCTGGGAAATCTGTAAATCTTAACGTTAACAAAAAAAAAATCTATAATTACCCTGTGTAGTGTTAATAAGGCAGATACAATATCTTGAGGAGTCTATAATTTAGGGGACTTTCCAGCTTATCTATTGATCAGATAATGAAGGCTCTGGTAGATGAATAGACCACCATAAACTGTCTGATTACCAGACTGATAGCATCCTCACTTGCCTTCTCATGCCCACCCATCGCCAAGTTTCCCTTTGAAAAAAAGCCATGAGCTATGTGTGGTGCAAGCCTGTAATCCCAATACTTGGGAGGCTGAGACAGGAGGATGGCAGGTTTGTGGCCAGCCTCAACAACTTAGTGAGACCCTCTGCAATTTAGTGAGACCCTGTTCCAAATACAAAATAAAATAGGACTGGGGTGTAGCTCAAAGATAGAGTGCCCATGGGTTAAATTCCCAGTACCAAAAGAGAGAGAGGAGAGAGGAGAGAGGAGAGAGGAGAGAGGAGAGAGGGAGAGAGGGAGAGAGGGGGAGAGAGAGAGAGAGAGAGAGAGAAAGAAGAGAGAAGAGAGAGAGGGAGGAGAGAGAGAGAGACTCCCAAAAATGTGTCTCTCACTCTAGAGATGGCCCATATTCTCTCTTGAATCTTTGAATGTCTGTTTCTTTCTTTCCTAAATAAGCCTCTCTGTCTCTGACTGGCACCTGCTGAAATTCTTCTGCCACGTAAGCTAAGGACCCCACTCGTCCCAAGTTGTGTTCTCTTCTCTTCCACTGGGAACTGCTCTGCACTCTTCATGGACTCAATCCTTCTGTGACACCTAGAGCTACCATAGCACCAGGCACCTTGTAGGTAAAACCCCTTTTCCTTTAAGGCACCCTCAGTGCATTTCTTCTTTCTTTCTTTTTTGGTTTGTTTGCTTGTTTAGGATGGGGGAACCCAGGGGAATTCTGCCTCTGAGCTACACCCCTATCCTTTTTTATTTTTTTATTTTGAAATGGAGTCACTCTCAGTTGCTGAGGCCCTCACTAAGTTGCTGAGGCTGGCCTCAAACCTATGATTCCCCTGTCTCAGCCTCCCAAGTATTGGGGTAAGTGCATTTCTAAAACTTAAATAAAGCCGGGCATGGTGGCGCACACTTGTAATTCCAGCATCTGGGAGGCTGAGACCGGAGGATCCAGGTTCGCGGCCAGCCTCAGCTACCTAGTGAGGCACTCTGCAACTTAGTGAGACCTGGTTTCAAAATAAAGAATAAAAAATAGGGCTGGGGGTATAGCTCGGAGGTAGAATGCCCCTGAGTTCAATCCCCAGTTCCGCAAAAAATAAATAAATAAATAAATAAATAAATAAATAAACCTTAAATAAAAACAGCCTGCCAGTCTGTCTCATCTGATATAGTAACTCTGCAAGGTAGGAGTTATTAGTTCCATTTTACAGGTGAAGAATTACAGCACATAGAGGCTAATTTCTCATCTCTCAGGATCTCAGAACTGAGTTTGATACCAGGGATGTTTGTTGCAGGCAATATCAAAACTATAAACCATGTCAGCAAGTACTGGCTCTGTTTCATCATTCCCCTGGCTCTTAAAAAATATTTGGGATGCCAGATGTGGTGATACACACTTGTAATCCCAGTGCTTGAGAGGCTAAGACAGGAGGATCGCAGGCTCAAGGACAGTCTCAGCAATTTAGTGAGATTCTCAGCAACCTCACTAGACCCAGTTTCAAAACAAACAAACAAACAAATAATAAGAGTGGGGGTGTAGCTCAAAAGTAGAACGCTCTTGGGTTCAATCCCCAGTACCACCAAAATACACACACACACACACACACACACACACATATATATATATGTATATGTATATGCATATGTATATGTTCGGGACATAGTAGGGACTCAACTAAACCTGTCGAATGAATGGGAAGATCTGTTGTGATCATTTTGTGTAATGAATCATACATCTAAAAAGAAAGCTGATGCTAAGGGAGAGTATTATTTTAGGAAAGATTTAGAAAATTAGAAAGCACTTGACAATGTTAATTTTTCAAATATCTAAGAAATACATTTTGGTTTTGGTACTGGGGGTTGAACTCAGAAGCATTCTACCTCCAAGTTACACCCCCCAGCCCTATCTTTCTTTTTACTTTGAAACAGAATCTCACTAAGTTGCTGAGGGACCTCACTAACTTGAGGCTGACCTCAAATTTATGATCCTCTTGCCTCAGCCTCCCAAATACTGGGATTACAGGTGTATGCCACCACACCCAGCAAGAAACACATTTTTTTTTTTTTTTTTGGGTTTTTTTTTGGCGGTACTGGGGATTGAACTCAGGGGCATTCTACCTCCGAGCTATACCCCCAGCCCTATTTTTTATTCTTTATTTTGAAATCGAGTCTCACTAAGTTGCGGAGTGCCTCACTAGGTAGCTGAGGCTGGCCGCGAACCCGGATCCTCCGGTCTCAGCCTCCTGAATGCTGGGATTACAAGCGTGCGCCACCACGCCCGGCTAAGAAACACATTTTTTAAAAGTCTTCATAGAGCCTGGTGTGGTGGTGCATGCTTGTAATCCCAGTACTTGGGAAGCTGAAACAGGAGGATCGCAGATTCAAAGTCAGCCTCAGCAACTTAGTGAGGCTTGTTAGCAACTTAGCAAGACCCTGTTTCCAAATAAAAAATAAAATAGGGCTAGGGGTAGCCCGGAGGTAGGCGGCCCCAGGGTTCCACTCCCAGTAACTAACACACACACACACACAGCCTTCATAAACCTTAAGAATTAGGAAAAAGGGCATGTGTGAGGCCCTGGGTTTAATCCCCAGCACTGGGCGGGAAGATAGAATCAGGGGAAAAAAAACTGGGCATGGTGACACACACCTATAATTCATAATTCCAGTACTTGAGAGGCTGAGACAGGAGGATCTCAGGTTCGAGGGCAGTTCTCAGCAAGCAGTGACACTCTCGTCAACCTACTGAGACCCTGTTTCAAAATAAAAATAAAATAGGGCTCGGGTAAAATGCCACTAGGTTCAACCCCCAGTACAAAAAAAACAAAAACAACAACAAAAACAGGTTGAGAAATGAGACATCTTTGAAACAATGGACATTATCCCGCATTATTCACTAGACAGTTCAGGGATTGCCCTCTAGCTTATAAAATGAACACGGAGTTCACTTAAACTTTATCTAAAAGCTAGAACTAGCCATTGATATACGTTTGCTGATAACCTATCATTGCATATGAGTTACCATGAGAGCAGTGTTCCGGTTTGAATCTTATACGTGCCCAATGACCCATATGTAAAGGCTTGGCCACCAGCCTGTGGTGCTCTTGGGAGGCATTGGTGGATGGTGGAAACTTGGGGCGGCGGGGAGTAGTGAGAGGAGGTTAGGTCATTGGGAGTGTGCCCTCAAAGGAGGTCTTGGGCCCTGAGCCCTCCTCCCCCACCCCTTCTCATTCTTTCTCTCTGTTGTTTTTTGTTGTGCTTCCTGCTGCAGTGAGGTGAGCAGTGTTGCTCCATCACAAGCTCCCCACCGTGATGTTCTGCCTCATCACAGACCCAAAAGCAATGGGCCGACTGACCTTGGACTGAAACCCCTGACACTGTGAGCCAAAGGAAATCTGTACTCCTTTAAGTTGATTTTTTTCCAGGTATTTTATCCCAGCGATATAATACTGACCAACACAAGCAGGTTGTTCTAAAAAAAGCAGCCTCTCATGTTTTGTCTCTTTCACACATATTCCCTTACCCTCCCACTTTCTACCATGAGTTGAAGCAGCATGAGTCCCTCTTCAGAAACTGAGAAGAAGCCAGGCATGGTGGTGCATGCCTGTAACCCCAGGGCCTGAGAGGCTGAGACAGGAGGATTGCAGGTTCGTAGTTAGCCTCAGCAACTTAGCAAGGCCCTCAGCAACTTAGTGAGACCCTGTTTCAAACTAAAAAATAGAAAAGGTCGGGGGTGTAGCTCAGAGATAGAACCCCACTGGGTTCAATTCCCAGTACCACCAAAAAGGAGGAGGAGGAGGAGAAGGAAGAGGAGGAGGTGGAGGAGGAGAAGGAGGAGGTGGAGGAGGAGGAGGAGGAAGAGGGGGAGGAGTAGTTAGCACTATGTTCTTGAGCTTCCCAGCCTCCAGAACTGTGAAATAAAATAAACCTCTGTTCTTTATAAATCATCCAATCTCAGATATTCTGTTACAGCAACAGAAAACAATCTAAGACATGACCTCACTACATCCTAGGTTAAGCCCCCACCATCTCTAGTCCAAATGACTATGACACAGCCCTGCTGCCTCTATTCTTGTACTCAGCTGCCAAAGTGATGTCTCTGTAGCCACATCATGTCACTCCCTTGCTGGAAAATTCTCTCATGGATTCTCATAAGAATTGAGGACCAACTTCAATGAGGGCTAAGTGACTTGACGCCTTCCTAGATCTTAGTCCCAACTCTCTCTTTACCAAGGTCCAGGCATAATGTCTTTTCTTTTCCTGGACTATCTCATTCCTGCCTCAAGGTCTTTGTATTTTCTGTTCCTCTGTTCACTCAGGTTTTCCCCAAGACATGTGGCATGGCCGCCTCCTACTCAGCCTTCAGGATCAATTGACAGGTTACCTCCTCAAGTAGCTTCCCATAAGCAGAATACCTTGCCCACTCACTATCTCCCTCCCTCCCCCCCCTCTCTTTTTTTTTGTGTGTGGTACTGGGGATGGAACCCAGGGGCATTTTACCTCCAAGCTACACCCCCAGCCCTATTTTTTATTCTTTATTTTGAAACAGGGTCTCACTAAGCTGTGGAGGACCTCACTACTTAGCTGAGGCTGGCCGCAAACTCGGATCCTCCAGTCTCAGCCTCCCAAGTACTAGGATTAAAAGCTTGTGCCACCACGCCTGGCTTGACGTTCTCTTTTATATAGCACTTGGATCTGAAATTGTGTCATCTATTATAGCTGTTTCTTTTCTCTGTCTCTAGTATTAGAATGCTGTCAGACATACTGTATTTGTTATCAGTATTTGTTATCATTAGAGATCATCTTCCTAAAAAATATCTCATGACATGATAACATTCCCCTGATAGGTGATTAACTGGTAAACAAAAAATGTAGGACAGAAAACTATCAATTCATTATGAGCATGAACTTTAAAAAAAACATACATATTATTCTGTAAAGATAAGAAATATGTGAAGAGTTTCTCTAGGCAGCAGTAGTAAAGTTTAAAATACTTCTGCTCTATTACTAAAGGATTTGTTTCTGGAGGTATATACATAAAAAGTCATAAGTAAAAAGTCTTTCCAAAAGAAAATTATACAGAGAGTGGGTAAAGGAAAACACATATATTGCTCTATATATGTAGCCACTCATACATATTAAGGCAAACCAACCTATTATCATTGTTATTTAATAAAGTAAAGCTCTGAATATTAAAAGAACAATCTTAGTTGGTGGATATAGGTATCTTGCTATTTATCCTGTTTGCTTTTAATTGTGTCACTTTAGATTCTAAAATAAAGCTCATGAAGACCATCCAGAACATGTAGAAGTGAAAACATTTGAACTCATAGAAGTTGAGAGTAGAATAGTGGTGACCAGAGGCTGGGGAGTAGCAGAGAGGGAGGACACAGGGAGGTTGGTCAGGATGACTGTAAGATGGGAGGAGTGAGTTCTGGTCTCTATTGCACCGCAGATGGATACAGTTACGTCAAGCATTGTGTGTCTCAAGATGGACAGAAGACTTGAATGTACTCACTGTAAAGAAATGATCAAAGTTTAAGGGATGGATGTACTAACTACTCAAATTTGATCATTACGCAATGTATATACAAATCAAAGCATTGCTTTGTACCCCGCATATCTGTACAATTTTTATGTATCAATCAAAAACAAATCAAAATAATTTTAAAAGGTTAGACAAAAAAGTGGGGCATGGTGATGCACACCTGTACTCTCAGTACTTGGGAGGCTAAGACCAAAAGTTCATAATTTCAGGCTAGCCTCAGCAACTTAGTGAGACCCTGATTCAAAATAAAAATTAAAAAAGGGATGGGGATGTAGCTTGGAGGTAGAATGTTCCTGGGTTCATCCCCAGAACCAAAACCAAAAATCTTAAAAAGCCACTCACTGCAATGGAGACAAGAAGATTTTTAAGTTTAAGACAAAACAAAAACAAAAACAAAAAACAGACAGAATTGACATCAGAGTACAGACTGAGAGTTTTAGGGACCAACTGAGAATTGTGGTTTTGTGATTACCCAAGTCATTTCTAATGCTGCTCCTTTTCTTTCTCCTGCAGTCCCTTTTCAGTTGGAGATTGTAGTGGTTTATGCAGACAGAATAAAACAGAAGGCCTTGGACTTTTACTGGCAGGGATTTTCTTGCGCCACCCACTGTCATAATTGATTACATGCTGGACCCTGATTGAAGAACAGCATCTCTAGGCCAACAGAAAACCACAAATACACGGTAAACCATCTGCTTTGTCCAGCGACTGAGAAATAATAATGTGACCAATGATCCCAGTGAGAAGGGGCTGCCAGTCCAACTGTGCCCAGTTCTCCATCAGCTTGATCTCTGAAGGTGGAGGGAGATTTGTTTTGGCAGCCGCTCCGCCAACATCTGACATCTGTCACCAATAACTCCCCATTATTGCCGGCTCCAAAAAAAAAATCCTATCTGCCAGTCAAACAGCTTTTCTGCTGACGGACAGTCGAAGGATGCCTTCTCAGCCTGACATGCTTCGGGGGAACTCCCCTTTATTTGAATACATGCATCCGCTAATCCATTTTCATGCCTTGCCTTTAGCCTGTCATTTCAGGCGGGAAAAGGACTCTCCCCCAGCCCCAGTTCACTGCTGTTTGGGAGAAGGGCAGCAGCACGAAGGGGATGGATTATAAAAGTTGTAAGTGGTGGGTTGTATGGCTGAGGGTATCAGAAGTGGTCTCCTCCATCGGCATCCATGGAAACGCCATATCCACCTTGGTCCCTGGCTTTGGGGGAAAATAACATTTGTATCTTGGTGCCGTTAAAAAGAATTAACCACTGTGGATGTGTTTGCGTGTGTGCACAGATGAGTTGATTCTCGTTGAAGCTTCCAGTTAGGCACTTTACTACCATTCAATCCTTTTGTTAATCCAGTAAGCTCTCCTGTTTTATAAAGGAACAAATAGGGGCTCAAAGCTCACATAGGTAATATGTGGCGGCCCTGGGATCCAAACCCAGGTCTTCTTGCTTAAGTGAAACTCTTTTTTTCCCCCCTGTTAGCATTCTGCCCTGTCCCTCTCAGAGTGCTGGTATGTAATACATACAAGTTTGATGTGGTCAGTAATGTTCTAGGCAGGTAGTAAGCAATGTCTTTGGGAAAGGCTAAGGCTGTTGCTTTGACCAGACTCCTGACAGAATGCTAAGAAAAAGAAAAAATCATTAGACCCTAACATCCTGGTGTCTTGACCCTAACACCTAGAAAGATTCACAGCATAAAACAAGCAAGGCAGCAGGAGGTGGCATATAGAAACGAATCTTCCATGCTCTCTCCATTTGGCAGTCTGTACATTTAAGTGAGTGGTTGTCTTTAAAACATCTATGCATTGAGTCTTCCTGGGAAAGTACAGGCCTAGAACCTCTTATCTGAAATCCTTGGGACCAGAACTGCTTCAGATTTCAGAGTTTTCTGGATTTTGGAATATTAGCGTGAGATTTACCGGTTAATCTGAAACCTAAAATGCTCTGAAATCTGACAGTTTTTGACAATCAGGTAGGTGCTCAAAATTTTTCAGATTTTGGAGCATTTCAGAGTTTGAATGTTTAGATTAGCAGTACTCATACTCATCAAGATATCCAGAGACACCGTACTGAGCAATGAGTGGAAGTCCACACAGACCAAGAGTTCTCTTTTTATTTTTTATGGTACTGGGGATTGAACCCAAGGCATTCTACCTTCAAGCTACACCCTTAGCCCTATTTTGTCTCAGCCTCCCAGATACTGGGATTACAGGTGTGTGCCACCACGCCCAGCTTCTCTTCTACTTTTATTCCTACATTGCTGAGTGCCCCTGAGCACGGCCATCACCCTTGACGGTCCTCAGGCTATCACATTCTTGTAGAATACATTTGTTAAAAAATATTCATCAGTGATTTTTTCCCCAGCATATTTCCCCTACAGCTTTGGGCCCTTCATTTTGTGTGTCTTTTTTTTTTTTTTTTTTTTTCAGAGCAGGGAAGGTGACCACAAAAAGCCAAGAAAAGAAGTGTCTCTCCTCCCTGGAGGGTCATGCCAGGAGTTTTGACGCGGCAGAGGTCTGGGAGATGGTGGTGAAGAGCGAGGCTCTGGACTAGAGAGATTCTCTGGCCTGCGTGGGGAGGAAGCTAGTGTGGGAAAGGATGATACGATGGAGATGGTGGTGGGTCCCTGGGGAAGAGGGCTAATCTGGAGCTTTAATTTTGTTTGGGAATCTGGGGGGAGCAGAACCCCCGGTCCTTTGCCAGGTGGAGCCCTGGAAGGTGTTGAGACACCAGAGAAGTAGTGACTGAGCAGGGCCTCTCTCTACCCAGAGCCACAGTGTGGAGCCGCAGGACATGGAAGGAGCCACAGTTAAAATGTCTGCAGTTTTCTTTAAAATGTTTCAGAATGTTTATTTGGCATATTTGGGTATGATTTAGGTGAACTGTTGTCTAAGTTCTCTAAGCAGCATATCCTGATCAGCGCAGGCGGTAGTAACAAAATACCATCAACTGGGTGGCTCACACTTCTGAAGACGGCAAGGTCAGGGAGCCAGCTGGCAGGGCTCTGAGGAGGGCTTTCTTTTGAGATGTTTGCTGCGCACTTCTTGACATGTCCTCACACGGAGGAAAGAAGGCAAGAGAACTCTCTGGGACCACTTTCATTTTATTATTTATTTACTTTTGTGGTACGGTGGTACCCAAGGGCGTTTTGCCTCTGAGCTTCATCCCCAGCCCTTTTTTTAACTTTTTGTTTGGAAATGGGGTCTTGCAAAGTTGCTGAGAGTCTCGCTATGTTGCTGAGGTTGGTTTCAAACCTGCCATCCTCCTGTCTCAGCCTCCCAAGCACTGGGATTACTTGGGAGTATGAGGTGTATGTCATCAGCTCTGGCTGGGGTCCCTTTTAGAAATGCATTAATCCCACTCAGAAGACTAATGAATAAACCCTCATGTCCTAATTAAGCTTCTAAAGACCCCCCACTGGAAGTTAGGATTTCAACCTAGGAATTTTGAGAGGGACACACTCAGTCTATAACATATTCTAGTCAAGAATGCACAGTCCAGAATGGGGGCCGGTGTTCTGAGCAAGAGACTCAGAGTCCACAGGAACTTCTGTCATCTGTATTTGATCAATAATTGATACTTTGTTAATTGGTAGCTTGACTTTCAGAAATAAGACAGTGGCTGGTTAACTATCACAATCCAAGTTATTAGAAAGGGGCCTTACTAGCCGGGCGTGATGGTATAATCCTAATACTTGGGAGGCTGGAACAGGAGGATCTTGTGTTGGAAGGTAGCTGCAGAAATTTAGGGAGACCTGGTTTTCAAATAAAAATAAAATTGGTTGGGGATGTAGCTCAGAGGTAAAAGGTCCCTGGGTTCAATCCCCAACAAAACATACACACACACACACACACACACACACACACACACCAGGTATATTGGCTTACTTTGACATCTTTGGGTCACCCCTCACCTTTTTTTTTTTTAGTAATGGGTATTGATCCCAGAGGATTCTACCTCTGAGCTCTAACCCCAGCCCTATTTTATTTTTATTTTGAAACAGGGTCTCAGTAGGTTGATGAGGGCCTCACTACTTGCTGAGGCTGTCCTCCAACCTGTGATCCTCCTGTTTCAGTCTCCCAAGTACTGGGATTACACGCATGTGTTACCATACCCAGCCACCTCTCAGCTTTGAATGACCAGAATGAAGAATCTAGAATGCTGCGGACTGCATCCTGGGTTCAGGACTGCAGCCTGCACCTCCTCCTCAACTCCCACAGCCCTCTGCCCAGTCAGGGGCTTAGGAGGACTCCTGGCTTCTTAGTGCTGACCTTAAAGGCAAAGGATCTCACCTTTGGAATATTCGCCATGAGGAGGGAAACTGAAGCCCCTGGAGAGTCGTTGGTGCGAGTCCACGCTGAAAGGCTGGAGAAGCTGGAGTCTGATGTCCACAGGCAATACCAACAGCAGAAGAATCGAGCTTGCACAAGCAGGTGGGCTTCCCCACTCTTCACTTACTGCCCCACTAGGCCTGCAGCCTATTGGACAATGCCACCGCCTTCAGTGCCGCCCTCTCTCTATTTGCTGTCCCACATGCCAATCATCTCTAAGACACACCCTCCTAGATACCGCCTAGAAGCTTTGCTAATTTCCTAGGTGTCTCTCAATGGAACTGAATTGACTATCAAGACTAACCATTTCAGGAAGGTACCGTTATTATTTAGCCCCATTTCACAGGTACTGAGTTTATTGTGAGTTACTGGGCAGCTAAGTAATTGGGCGGGGTTGCCAAGCTAGTGGATGGACAGGCGAGGATTCTAGCGCAGGTGGGCTGAGTAGCAATCAAATTGTGACTTCCTGTTTGTCTCCGCCATAAGCCGCTGAGATCTAGGGGTGCAGGGACCTGGTCTCTAGCAAAGTCCATACTAAAGAAACGTTTGTCAGTCAGGTGTGGTGGCGCAGGCTTGTAATCCCAGTACTTGGGAGGCTGAGACAGGAGGATTGCAGGTTTGCAGCCAGCCTCAGCTACTTAGTGAGGCCCTCTGCAACTTAGTGAGACCCTGTTTCACAATTAGAAATAAAAAAAAATAGGGCTGGGGGTGTAGCTTGGAGGTAAAATACCCCTGGGTTCAATCCCCAGTAACAAAAAAAAAAAAAAGAAACATTTGTTGCACTGTGAACGGGATGGTAAAGAGTAATGACTTTTAGCCAGGTGCACTGGTGCATGCCTGTAATCTCAGTACTTGGGAGACTGAGACAGGAGGACCTCAGGTTTGAGGTTGGCCTCAGCAACTTAACAAGCCTCTCAGTAATCTAGTAAGACCCTCTTCCAAAATAAAAAATAAAAAAGGGCTCGGGGTGTAGCTTGGAGGGAGAAAGAATGCCCCTGGGTTCAATCCCCTGTACAGAAAAAAACCAAAAAACAACAAAGTACTGACTTTGAATGGATGGGTTGATTGAAACAGCCACAGGGATTTGCACTTTTTCAACAGATCTAGAAATTTCACAGGTCTGTCCTCTCAAGTATGTCTTCTCGTAGGATCCTGATGGTGCCACAGGAACAACAGAACAGGAAAAGCAGACCTCAGGGTGCAGGGTGCAGACCTCAGGGTGGGGCTGAGCCCTGGGGTCTCTAAGGAACTTCATGACTCTGGGCCTGCCCTGGGTCATCCAATGCTAACAGACAACAACAGAAGCCACCCAGATGGAGACAGTGTGGTCTCAATGAGAGAACCAGGTGGGGGAAGTGCTGCCATGCTTGCAGGGGAAAGGCCTGGCTTCTCCTAGGCAAGGCAGCCCTCCCCCCAGAGCTTGCTGTCCTGCTGTTTGGCTGGAGAGAGGTGTTCTGGGCAGAACTAGCTTCTACCTGGCTTCTCCAGGTTTCTCGGTAAGTTGGCTCCATTCTGTGGCACCAGTACCTTCTGATAGACTTCACAAGGAAGAGCTCCATATTTAACCTCTATGTCCCTGCCTACAAATCTAACCACAGTGACTTGCCAGGTTGGTGGGGAGGAGAGCAAGCGGTCCTCAGAGCCAAAGCACTTCAGTACAAAGGAAATCCAAGTGTTCTGGGCAAGCAAGCCCTCAAAAGATAATGAGATGGAGTTGGGGGAATACGTTGAGCTTTGTCTTACTGTTTTCTCAGGCGGCCTGATTCTGGTTAGCTTGAGCCTGTGGTCAGAGCCCACGGATCTGTCCCGCCTCCCCTGAGAAGGCTTCCTGAAGCCCAGAAAAAGTATGAGCCATCAGTTGTCTTCTAGAAACTTCCAGCTGCATTTTTTTAAACCTCCTGAGGAAGTAGGTAGGTGGTATATCCAACTCAACGTTTGCAGCTGAGTGTCTCCCATTTCATGAGGGCAACATCTGTGTTTACAGGGCTTAAAATCCATTATACCGTGTGCGCTCCTCAAGCTGCCTATTTGAATATTTTCCCTTCATTTAAAAAAATCAACTTTCCATCCCTTCATTTTTTGAAAATCTCTAAACTCTACCCCGACTGTTTCCAAACCACACTGGCCCCCACAAACATCTTTAAAGTGTTTTCCTCAACTCACGTCCCTGAGGAGACTTCAGGGCACCCGTACTCCTTGCTATTTGCTGACCTCTCTCTCTGCAGTCGCAGAGTCCTGGCGTTTGACCTCGTCATGAGAAACTTGTTTAACTGTGTGGCTTTGTGATTTCCTTGCTTTTCCTTGAAGGCCCGGGGTAGGCCGTACACGTGTGGGCCACAGGTGCTCAGCTCATCCTGATCCCCTAAACCCTCGCACTCACAGCCAACAGCATTTATACTGTTATTGCAAGGAACTCGGGTGAGAAATAACCTGGTGTCATATTCAGCTTTGGACCACTTGCTTCATGCTGGAATACTAAGAATGTCACTGGTAGGCCAGCTGGTATTCCTTCAGTGACACCTTTGTATAGTGCATGAAAGTTCCCCATCTCCAGAAAGTTGTTAGAAATACAAAAGCACTTGCTTAGGGCACACACAAAAGGGATTTCTAGGTCTTCTCTTTTGTCTCGAGGTGGAGGTTTTCTGATCATAAGATGAACAGAGCATGTGCGGGCAGCCGTGTGGGAGGTATTTATTGCTTTGTCTCTTCATGGCCTTCCCCAAACACCCATTTCTCTGAATGGAAAAGCACCATGGTTCGGTGAATGACCTTCGGGGGAGTGTTATTAACAGATACAGCACTGATACTGCAGAGCTAACAGACGGGGAAGGGGTGGGAGAGAGGGGCCCCACTCAACAGTAGTACACTCTACCAAGGACGGTTGAGTGGCAACCAGAGGCCCCAGCAACTCCCAAAAGGTAGCAGAACCACACTAGGCAGGAATCCAAGGACAAGGTTACCCCCGTCTTCTCTTAAGAGTGGTAGTATCCACAGGGAACGGGACAAAGGGGATTTTGCACCCTTGCAAGCATAAAGTCCTTTTGGTATGGTTTGAGTGTATCTCCTCAAAGTTCATGTGTTGCAAACTGAATTCCCAAATTGGTAAATTAATGGTATTTGGAGGTAGGTCTCTGGGAGGTGATTAGGATCAGATGGGATCATAATGATGAGGCTCCCATGATAGCATTAGTGCCTTATTTTTTCTTTTTTAAGAATTAAGTCTTTAATTCTTTAAAAAAAAGGAATAC
The DNA here is from genome assembly GCA_004027655.1 of Graphiurus murinus. Lineage (NCBI taxonomy): Eukaryota > Metazoa > Chordata > Mammalia > Rodentia > Gliridae > Graphiurus > Graphiurus murinus. The sequence goes on along the minus strand of PVLC010010650.1, from coordinate 29,949 downwards.
TTTAGTATTTGTGTGTCATTTGTGTGTCATCCTTGTGCAGGAGCCATGCTAGTCTTTTCTGTATTGTTCTAATTTTTGTGTATGTGCTGCCAAAGTAAGCACACGTAAATGGATTTCTAAGGAGACCTGAGCTAACATGCATGCTGTCTCACCACCTGATGCCCTTTACCACATGATGTAAAAAGGCAGCCCTTGCTAGATGTTGGGCAGATACCAGCATCATGCACTTGGATGTCCCACCAGAACCATGGTTTAATAAACCTCTCTTCATAAATTACCCAGACTCAGCTGGGCATGGTGGCACACGCTTGTAATCCCAGTACTTGGGAGGCTGAGACAGGAGGATCCAGGTTTGAGGCCAGCCTTAGCTACTTAGTTGAGGCCCTCCGCAATCTGGATTTCTCCAATGACGAGTTTTAATTGTCTGGCTTAGATTTCATGTCAGAACGAAACTGGGAAATAGCCTCCAATGGCTTTGAAACAGACAGGGAAAATCAGGCATGGTAGTACATACCTGTAACCTAAGTACTTGGGAGGCTGAGACAGGATGATCATAGGTTCAAGAACAGCCTCAGCAGTATAGTGGGACTCTCAGCAACCTAGCAAGCTCTTGTTTCAAAACAAAAAATAAAAAAGAGCTGGAGGTGTAACTTGGAGGAAGAATGCCCTGAGTTCAACCCCCAGTACCCTCCTGCAAAAAAAAGGGGAGGAGGAGTAGAGGAGGAAGAGGAGATAGGGAAAATTAGTTTTTATGGAAACGTAACAATGGCTACCCAGCCACTGTCTTCTGCACACTCATCACTCCTGGGAAAGAAGCTGGGTTGAGGAGCTGACATCCAGCAGTGGCCAGGATCATCACCAGAACTTGGCATTTCATGTATGTGTTAAGGTGACGGTCCCACTCTTTTGCCAGAGTGTAACTCACCAGCCTCCATGAAGGGCAGTTGTGTCTCAGGTCTCGCATGAAGGATATAAGGACTGGGACTCAGATAGGAGGGCCTGGGGCAGGAGCCACAAGAGCCACAGAGGCAGGGTTCCCCCGAGACTCCCTAGAATCTGAAGATAGCACTGCAGGCTTCTGGCATCCACACCAGGAAATGCTCACTCACACTCAAGAGTGAGAAGCTGGCAATGATCAGGCTAGCATCTGAGCTCTAGTCATACATAACACCAGTGACTTACCCACCCGACAGAGTGGACTGAAGCTTCTAGTTTAAACCTGGTTGCATGGGTGGCCCGAAAGGAAATACAAAACAAAGCATGTTAATAATTACTTGTTATTGTAAAGACACAGAAACACATGTAGATTACCTTCCAGGTCAGGATTTGTATTTTGTATTTTACGGGACTTCCAATTGCCAACAGAGTTCTGACATGAGACAGGCATATTCCATTCTGAGGAATGCTGGTCTATAAATAAGTCAACAATGGCCAGAGAATTTAGGTCAAGGTGAGTTTATTGTCCAAATAGCATAACCTAATTGCATACAAAACCATTTTCAAATCCATCTTCAAATCCATCTTTAAACTAGTCAAAAGAACAGGTTATTATTTTAAAAAAATCACTTAACACTGAACAGATAAGGCCTCTTATAAGACAGCTGAATCTACCATGTCACCATCGTAGCCAATACGACATCTTTCCATACTTTCTAAAAACCTTTTGGGTTCGCACCAATCGTGCTACTTTAGCACTTTCTAGCTCCCGACCAAATAAACACCCACACCTCTTATAGAGTACACTGTGAGAGGATAACATTGACTCGATATGGTATCACACTCATTTTAAAGCAAATAAAAAAAAGAAGAAATAATAATCCAAGACAAGAAACTATAACTGAGATAGATAGAGAAATAACTGAGGTACATGGCACAAGGGTAATGAACATAATGGAAAAAATCCAAAGGCCCAGTGAGTTGCTGGAGATGTTAAAAGTTGACCAGCAATAAGAACTAAAACCAATTAAAAATAAACGAGAAGCTTCTCTTTTCTTTCTCTCTTTTTTTTTTCTTTTCAAGGACAGGCACCTGTCAAAATATATTGGGCACTGTAATGGCTACAGTCAGTAAGGCACTTTTTTCCCCCCAAAGTTAGGCTGCAGGCAAAGGGATGGACACTGCAGCTACAGCGTGCGTGTGTACATTTGCTGATGGCTTCTTAAAACCTGAGCCAAGAATGGGGTCTGATAGCCCAGCCAAGTCTAAAAGCAGAGACACACACATGTAGGAGAAGAGTTCTAGCTGAAGTGACTCTTGTGGTTGTTTAGAAGCCAGAAGCATCAAGAGTCCCGCGGTACGGTGAAGTAATAAAAGTCCTCTTGGATCTTCCCACCCTACTTTGTACAAATGGATGACGGCGCTGCAGCTCTTGAAGATGGCTGAGTCTGCACCAAGAGAAATTGTACTCAATCTATACCCACAGAGGGTTTGTTGGCTTTCGGGGACTTTACTGTCTCAGTATCAATTTCCCTTTTAAAGCTATTCCCAAAGTTGGACTGTCTCAAAGATAAAACAAAGAGGAATCCTTTTGGCTTGGAAGTCAACTGGCTTACTAAGACTTCCTCCTTATCCCTACCTCCAATTCCGAGACTACCCATATACCTTCTTGAACTAGAAAATTAATATTTACAGGACATAAGGTGCAAGTGTATTTCTTCTCCCAGCCCCGTCCCCTGTGGCTTATGGAGAGAAAATTCCCCTGCCCTCTTTGAGAAAGTCTAATCCTGCCTAATTGGAAAGTCATCCAATCTTGACCGGCTGGCCTGGTTCTACATCTCCCAGGGCACCCTCTGGAGAGACTGCAGGAAGCTGCGATCTGAGGAGTCACCCATCCTGAGCAGGATGAAGTCTGGAGGAGCTACTTGTGCCCCTGACCTGGCTGACAGCAAGCAGAAGCAAAACAGTCTCTCCAGTAGAGAGCATGCAGACCAAGGGGATACCTAGCTGCAAGACGAGCCAGGCTCTTCAGTGGGGTCTGGGGCAGTTGAACTCCAGCGACCCAGCACTGGTGGGACATTCAGCCCCTTGCCCCCTCCTGCAGGCTTCCTGGCTGCTATGAACCTGCTCGGGATGTCCCTACGCATATACATATATTTTTGGCATACTAAGATTTCTTTCCCCTAGGATTTAGTCAAAACAGGGGAAGGATTAAAATTTGGCAGGCTGGGGGTTGAACAAATGAGCCCCCCCCCACACTGATGGAGAAAAAACAAACTAGAGAAAAGGAATACAGAATAGACAACAAGGTAGAAAAAGGCCAGAACAAATTTGAAATCTCTTTAGTGGGAGGAGAGAAAGATGGGGGAAAATAAAAATTTTTTTTAAAAAAGATCAAGTTCAAATTCATGGGGAGAATTGAACCCTTCCGGGACAAAAACTCCTACCAAGGAGACCAAGATCCAAAAAGAGGGTATCAGTTGCTTTAACAAATCCGGGATCCCTTCTATTGTGTAAGCAGGGAGTGGGCACAAAAGCCAATAGCCTTGCACTTACTATCTATCATAGTGGACCTCAAGAAAAGTGGACAGCTACAGACTGCAGGTAGAGCCGGGTGACCCGTTCCTTTCCTTATCTGTCAGGTTGACTCGTTTACCGCTCCTGTTTAAACTCAAGGGTTGGTCACTCTTAAATGAACCTGCACCTTTCTCATCAGGCTCCCAAGAACTCCAGGGATCATGCCTTCCCAGGTCTGCTGGATTCCTTGGGGGCTGGAAGAATGGCCTGTGCAGCGTGGGCTCCCAAAATAACACTGGCTGACTACTGACTACGGGCTGCTCAACCTTCCTCTCTAAAACTTCAGAATTTGCTCCCCCACCCCACAACCCCACCAGAAATTCCCTAGAATCTTAGGGTCACATTAGCTCACAAAGTCCTTGAACCCTCTGAAACACACTTCCCAAGAGACTGGCTCCTGTGGAATCTCATCTCTGCAGAGGCAGCCTCCCTGCCTCCTTTCAACTTCCATCCCTTACTCGTCTACCTGTCTATCCAATCCTGCCGATTCAGTGAGAGTCAAACCTGCAAACCACCGAGCGCCACTTGAGAGAGGCCCTGGCCCTGCACAGACAGGAGAAAGAAGCGCCACAGATGCGACACACTGCAGGCTCGTCTACCCAGATTCAGAGCTAGAAAAACTCTGGAGGCTATCCTAAACTCGGGGTAAAGACAGAGGAGGAACCTGAAAACGTCCAACAGGAGGGAGTCCTAAGCAGATGAAGGCCCTGCTTCTCAGAGGGCTACAAGATGAGGCTCTCCAAACAGCCTGCTGATGCCTATATTTAAGTGACAACTTCCTAGCCCACTGCATGAATGTTTGTGCTGAATGTCTGCCTTGTAGGGGGTTGGGGGGATCCCTTGGTTCAATGTATTTTTTCCATCATGATGAGGATACCGGAGTCAAAATGGGAGCCTGGTGACCGTCATGACTGAAAAGGTCCCTGGGTGCAAGACCACAGGGATGAATCTCCCCTGCCTGCTTGAGGGAGCGGCTGTCAGCGCCCCCTCCTGCCTGCCTGCTCTCTGCCTCAGGCTCCCAAACAGAAACTGTAGTCGTGAGGTATTATGAAAACAAAAATGTGAACCATTGTCCTTTGTAGTTATTGTTTTTTGTCCAGTAAACCTGAGGTAAAGAATACTCTGTCTTTGAAGAATGTCATCAGAGGAAATAAAACAAAACTGAAAAACCATAAAGAAAAAAAAAAAACCCATGAATATGCTACCAGAAGAAAACAAACTATGGAAGGACTTTTCCAGTACGAAGAACTCATATCTTAACCATCTACTTCAGGACTTGGAATTTAAGCAGTAAAATAATATATTATAAAAATGTTTATAAAATAGCAGCACACTCCGTGAAACATTACAGCTAGGTACTGTTAATGTGAATAAGGATGATCTTAGCCTCTTAGCAGCGCAAAATAATAATAATAATAAACTGAACAAAATAAAATGAAAAAGACGAGACCCCTTAGGTGTTTCTCCATCTTCAACCCTCAAACTATGAAACAAGGCAGAATCTGCATATAAAATAATTCTTCAAAGTAGCCCTGTTCTGGTTCTTTTTACTTAAAAAAGACAAATCTTTTAACAAATAGCTTCATTACCTGTCAATTACAATTGTGCAAAAAAAAAAAAAAAAAAAAAAAAAGTTGTGGCTCCAACCTCTAATTGAATGCCTCGAAGAAGTGGAGGAGAAAAACAAAATTCAAGTACACTGAATACAACTTTGCAATAAAAAAAAAAAAAACCTGGAAAAGGGAACAAAATGCCACACCCCAATGTCATCTGTCTTTGCACCAGCAATAACTTTCTTTCCATGACCAAAGGAGAAGTCTCTAGATGGGAATTAAGATATTTCTATGCCATCGAAATGGTCACAGACCTTTGTTTACAGGGTTTTTGAGGAATGTCGTGGAGGAATGTCGGCAGAAAGGGCTACCTCGTAAGCCCTGGTAGGGGTACCAGAACTATGTACCAGAGAACATCAGAAAAGTGAAGAGTAACCAGACTGGGGCAAAAGAGAAGAGGGAAGGAGTATTCAGCGTGATGTGCATAAACCATCCCATTTATCCCTCGGGAACAATTTTTCAAAGTGCTTTTCGAATGGAATGGTTTATATAACAATGCTAACTGTGGACCAGACACGCCAATCAGCACCAAAAATGTGTTTATCCTAATAAGGGATGCCGAGGTCATCTCACCCTCTTTCATGCAAGAGAAGACTCCTCCCCAGACCCCACCCTTGGCCTCCATCTGCCTCCGTTTCAGATGAGTTTTGGTTATGGCCCAAAGCTAAATTTCCCCATTAGATAGCAAAACGGTGGTGTGTGCAAATGAACCATATTTGGAAGAAGAAGCAGGAAGTAACCAAACACAAAACCCAGGAGTCCATCACTTGTGTGTGTGCACAGTACGGCATGTCTTTCAGATAGCAGCTACTGTAGACAGCAAGAGTGGGCGACATGGAGATCCAACAACGCTCCTGTCTTATAACACATGGGTAGGTGTGGAGGTGCTTCTATGTCCAAAAGGGTTCAATCACTTTGACAGATTCTTTTGTATTCTCTCCCCATCGTGTCCCTCCCTGTTTCCAATTCCTTCTTGAGTTCATCGATTTGCAATCTAATTCATGCCACAAATGGCGTACTCAGTTCCTTGCAAATACACTAAAAGGGGCAACGTGCTACTTCATAACATGAAAAACAGAGTCTCCTCTAATTTGTTCCCATATTGCAGGCATACATATTCTCCAGCTACTCTGTAGGTTTTCCTTTAAGTACTTTACTATTGCTTTTACATGAATCAAACATTAGCTGTTCGCATATACATGGGATTCCCTTATGTTGTACTTTGAATAGGCACCAAATGCTTTTAATTATTCAGTTTTTATAGGACCCTTTTCTCTTACTTCTAAAAGATCTTTAAATACCATCTAGGTGGGGGCAGAATTTTCTTTCTTTTTTTTTTTTTTAAGTTTTATCCTAGAACACAAAGAACAAAACATAACCAGAAAGAAGGAGAGGGCAGATAGTGAGCGCGCCTCTCCGTGGGCCCCGACGACATCCTCACAGGTCGATGTCCCGCACGTCTGTAGGGGTGGTGGCTTGGTCCAGTTCCTCCTCCGCCTTGGCTCCATCACGCTGTTCCTGACGGAACTGCTGCAGGCTGTTGAGCAGCACGGCCTCAATCTGCTCCTGGCAGGCTTTGAGGCAATCCTATAGGAGGAGAGGGATCCAGAGCAGAGCGGTTAGCGGGATGAACAAGGCACAGAGCCTTTCGGGAACACAGGCAGACATATTTCGACTGGCATCACAACTTCAAGTAGAAGGAAGAACAAAGTGATGGAGAGCTGCTCCTGAAGTACCATGGAAACTCAGGAGTCCACCTGGGACTCCCAGGTGGTGACTGGAAATGCATTATCTTCTCCAACCTGAGCCCATCTAATCAGAGTCTGCATTTCAGCAGGAGCCCAGGTGATTCCTTATCCTGAAATGCACTGGCTTAAGATGATGGTCCATCCCTAGAAAGGGGCCAGCTGGGCGAACTGGATGCTTTCCACTTGGGGAAGTTGGGAGGCGGCTGAGAAAAAAGCCCACCCTTGGTACAGAAGCAGTAGCAACCCAACACGGGAGGACGAGTTAAGAAGGGAAACCATGGACCAAACTGTCCTGGCCTACAAGTAAACTATAAAAGTGCTTAAAACCAACAACCACAACAAAAATGCCTGGATTTCCTGCTTATTTACCATTCTCCTAACTCTTACAAAAATACAATACAGAATGTTTACAAAATTCTGGACACTTGAGCTTGTCCAACTTGGGAATAAGCAAGGACCCACAGCGTGGTTTTTATTAGTCTATATTTGGTAGGGAAAATCCAGAGTGTATCTGCCCCAGGCAGAAGCGTCCGATAGCTGGGTCACATGGAATGCGATGGGAAGTCATGGCTGTCATGGCTAGGAAGGGACCGAGGCCCATGCTAGTAAGCAGGCCTGAGCTGCAGGCCCTGCTCACCCCATGAGGCCGCCTCTCTGCACTGTGCAGCAGCATGCTCATATGGAAAATATGCCGAATTCAACCTCCCCGTGTCTTTCCACAGTTTAATATACACTTCCCTTTTGTTTGTTTTACTGTGCAATTTTCACCACCTAGAGGCTGCTATTTTGCCAAGCACAAAAGCACTATCTTTATTTTTCCAAAGACCTAAAATAAAGTTGGAGTTAAGTACTAAGGAACAAAGTTTCCATTACCCCTCTCCAGTTTTCCTTTCCTATCTCTCATCTACTGCACATCGCAAACCGTAGGTTACAATGAAAATTAAGATAAGGGAGAATAGCAGAAAAAGGGGGCGGTGTTTGCTGCCTCACCCTGATACCTGCAGGTGACAACAAAGTGATTTAACTTCTCTGATCCCAATGTCTTTAAAATAACGGTGACAACGTGCTCAAAGATAAAGAGCAACTGAAATCATATGTATGAAGTGCTAAGTAGCAGTTCAATAAATGAGCATCATTTATTATGTGTAACAGTGACTCTGTCCTGAAATCTGAAAAAATTTCCCTCCTCCCTCCCTCCCTCCCTTCCTTCCATCCTTCCTCTCATGGGCATTCTACCTCTGAGCTATACCCCAACCCTAGGGAGGCCTAGCCCAGGCAGTGAAGAGGGGGTGCAACCAACAAAAAGATGCTATAAGCAGGTGCGGTGAGGCATGTCTGTAATCCCAAGTACTTGGGACATCAAGGGAGGAGGATCGCAAGTTCTAGGTCAGTCTGGGCAATTTTAGTGAGACCCTGTCTCAAAATGAAAAAGGCTGGGGGTATAGCTCAGTGGCAGAGGGCCCCTGGGTCCAATCCCTAGTACCATGAAAAAGAAAAAGGGAAGGAAGGAAGGGAGGGAGGGAGGGAGGGAGGGAGGAAAGAGAGAGAGAGAGAAACACGCTAGCTACGTGTATGTGAAGCCCAGGAGCTCTAGACCCCAGCTTTGTGGCCGCCTCCAAATCACCAGCCATTGTGTTAAGATGCCCCAAATTAAGCTGATTAAAAGGAAAGCCATAATGCTCGTCTGTCAGCCCGGACAGGTGGCACTCCACAGCGCTGGAGGTCGGGCAGTCCTCCAGCTCCTGTGATGACAGGCCCCTCCCCTCGCCGCCCCGAGCCTGACAGCAGTGTTTGTCATCTCCAGCTCCATCCGCTGGTCTGCGACTTCCTCTGCTCGCTGGCCGGGGGCTCGGCGCCCTGCACCCTCCTCTGCCTCCATGAATGGCCGACGGAACTCCTACCATGAGCCCTCAGTGTAACCGCTCTGCCCCATTGTCACCACACACGCACTGCACTCAACAGGGGGACAAAGGGCTGAATGGGCCCAGACCCGTGGCCAACTCAGGCAGAGACAACTTAGGAAACTATCTCATTCTTCTTTTCTTCGCAGGCTGTTTGGCTTATTTCCTTGCATACCAAATGAGGCCCGCGGTAGTGCAGGGGAGGGAAGCGGGGCCTGGGTTCCAGCCTGCCTCCCTGCCCCCAGCCTGCTTTCCAGGTTCCTGGAAAGATTCCGGGAACCTTTTCCAGGGTTCCTGACCGTGGCCCCACAAAGGCCACAAAAGATACCACCTGTGCAGAGGTGCTCTGAGAACAAGGCGTGCTGAGCTTGCAGCGAAGGGGAGCTGGGCTCGATGCAGGGGCCCAGAGAGAGCACGCAGCCAGGCCTCGTCCACTGAAAGGCCACTCATAAAATGCCAGGATGACCCTGGAGAAGGGATAGCCTGCGATCTCCTCTGGGCAACACTTTTCAGAACATGACAGAGAGTTTTGATATAACCTAGACTCTCGGTCCTAGACGGAAAAGGATAAGTAGGATGTCCAGATGACCAAAGGCTACACTTGTCCCTTTAAACATCTCCCAGGAACGCCAGCACAGCTGTGTAGCCTGCTAGCCTCGATTCCACTCTTTCACGAAGGAACATGTGCCACGAAGTGCAAAAGTTAAGCGACCTGCCTGAGATAGGTAACATTCAGAGGACCCGACATATAATTAACGATAGCATGTAATCTTACGTATATATAATATATATTACAAATATATAATTTTACATATATATGTGTGTATGTATAGAGAGGGGGGGAGAGAACGCTTTCCAAAAGGTCACCAATGAACAAGAGACACGTTTGAAACCCATCTGCCTGCCCTTTGTCCTTCGTTCCTTCCTTCCTCCTTCCCTCTCTCTCCAGCATCGCTCCCCCGTGACTCTGCCGGGGGCTCTGGATAAAAAGCTGCGGACAAGTTGGGTCTTATTCAAGAGGTCCTATAGACAAGAGACCAGTGAGGTAAACGCTGGCACGGACACGGGCACAGTGCGGAGGAGACGGAAGAGGAACCCGATCCCGAGGGGGCCCGGGACAGCCGCTGCCTCCTCGAAAACTTACCCCTGGCAACGGAAGCCCCGGTAGATGTTCCCCCCGAAAGCCAGCCCCTCTGGCTGGTGTCTGTTTTTAGCAACCCTTATGACTGGAAGGAAAAAGTACTTAAAATACACCACCCTCTGAGACTTCTCCTCCCTGTAAAACTGTCAGGCTGCTCACTCAGCCTTCTCTTTGGAATGGAGCGTTCCGGTTTATTTTGGCAACCAGATGCAGCAACCAAGACCCACTTTCTCAGAACCCCATGGGTTCCTCCTTTCCAAGCTATCTGCTTCTGGCCAGTGAGCCCAATGGAACTCATCTGACCATCTCAGACGCACAGAGGGGAGCTGCTTACGAGTGTGAAGAGATGGTACTTAACAAGGTGCATGGGGCTGGCACTGAACTTCGGGGGCTCCAGGGTCAGAGATCAAGTCTTCCCATGTTCTTTCTGTACACTAGGGTGTGTGTGTGTGTGTGTGTGTGTGTGTGTTTCTTTTCCCTGAAAGAAAGCGCAACACCAACTTAAGGGCATTTCATAGCAAGTCCTGGATGTGTATATAGTATTGTAGTAAAACATAGATAACACAATTTTCTGCTGAAGCCATTTTTTCGATGTCAATTGACATCAGCACAGCACCACTGTTGCCCGGCCACCAGAATTCTCCATCTCCAGAACCCTTCTATCATCCCAAACTGAAATCATGCCCTCACTAATATTAACTCGCCATCCTCTCCTCCCCCAGGCCCTAGTCCCCTCAACTCCACTTTCTGCCTCTATGCACTTGATGGCCACACGGGGCGTCTGTTTTCTGTGTCTGGCTGATTTCACTTAGCGTAGTACTTTCAAGGCTTGGCCACACTATAGCACATTATCAGAATGCCTTTTCTTTTTGAATGCTAAATAGTGCTCCGCAGCATGTACACACCGTACCTCGTGTCTCCATCCCAAGGACATTTTCTGCCAACTTCACTCTGCTAAGAGGCCTTCATTTTGCATTAGGCTTCCTGAGCCCCTTCCTTTGACTTGCTGTCCCACGACACTTTATGCTTCATAACACATTACTTAGCACTCATGCGTCTCTCATCTGAACTTGCAAGGGTTTGGCATACTTTCCTTGATTTTCCATATATTCACTCTGTCCCTGGGGCTCTACCATGTATTTTCCAGGTACCATTCATACCCCACGCTTGCTCATCGACACCTTGTAACGCAGCAAGGTGTTAACACCTGGGCCTTCAGTAAACACTTCTAGAAATGGAGAGGAAGTGCTTGAAGTACACCACTTCCTGATTCATGAAATGGTGAGCAGCGCTCAGGAAGCAAAATTCACCTCCCTCCCTCCGTCCAAAGGCTAACGTGGTCTAAATTCTAGTCCTTTTCTTCGCTGATGTCCACTCTGAACTTCAGCTCTGCAGAGAACACAAGCCGATGGATGGAAGGAGACTTAGCACTCAGGAAGCTGCGTACACACACAAACAACCTAGCCCAGAGCGGCTCTAACTCAACACTGAAACATTCCCTAGAGACAGGGAGTGAGCCTTCGTAATTGTGGTACATACTCAAGTCTCAACTGTTTATTTGAACAAGTGGTATGGAGTTTATGTCCCATTAACCGGGGCCATGCTTGGTTTTTAATATCAAAATGTTTATCCCCAGGTTGATTGTGAGAGTAAAGCATGGCCATGCCCTAGTTAAGAAACATGGTACAGGTCCCTTAGAGAACTGAGGTATCACGTTACCAGCCGTGATCTACAGGAGGGGCGCTAAGGCGGCTTTGTACACTAAACCGAGTCCGACAGCTGATCTGGGTGGACTGGCTGTCTATCTGATGACAGACTGGTTTGCAGTCACGAAAAGCAAGGTGCAGTCCAAAAGCCTCGGGGGCAGACTCCAGGAGTGACTTCTGTCCATGTGAATCCAGTAAAAGGGGACAGAGACCGTGGGAGGAGACTGGAGACCAGGTGGTCAGCCAATCAGAGTAGGTCTGTAAATATTTGAGAGAGGTGACCCATCATGGACATTTCTGTCTTCTGGGGTGGAGAAAGGGCTTGTCTTAACTGGCCGGGAGTCCTATTTGTAAGGAAGCCTTAACAGAAGACATTCAGAAAAGGAAGGAAACAGGCCATTCTCTATCAACATCAAGGGTTGCCTAGGACTCTTCTCTGGGGAATTAGAAAAGTATTCTTTGTGCTGCACCAGAGGGGTCTTCACAATCTGTGCTTTGGAGGCCTTGTTGAAAAAGCATATGTTTTGGAACCAGCATTTTTCTCCCCAATACTGGGTTTGGAATCCAGAAGCATTCTACCTTCAAGCTCTACCCCTAGCCCTTTTTTTTTAATTTTTAATTTTTTTTTAAACAGGGTCTTACTAGGTTGCTGACAGTCTTGATGCATTGCTGAGGCCATTCTTGAATCCTCCTGTCTCAGCCTCCCAAGTACTGGGATTACGGGAGTGCACCACCATGCCTGGTTGCTGCGCTTTTAAGACACGGTCTCACTAAATTGCAGAGGCTGACCTCAAACTTTGGATCCTCCTGTCTCAGCCTTGTGAGTAGTAGCTGGGTATAGGGATTTGCCACTACTCCCAGCTTGGAGCCAGTATTTGAAAAGCATCTGTAAAAACAAGTTCAGAAAAGGACCTGGGTGTGTTTTGTCAGGGCCTTCAACATGGCCATTTCATAGAATTGGTAACAAATACCACGGCAAAATACAGGTGGGTGGGCAAGAAAGCCAGCAAGCTGTGGCTTTAGACTCAGTGAAGTTTAACCTTGAGCTCAGCCTCCCTCCTGGAGGTCAGCCACAGGCCCGCACATCACATGATGCAGCAACTCAATAAATTCCCACAAAGGCATTCTGAATTCCCCTGGAACATCCGGAGGATGTCATTGTGAAGTTCCCCTGCATTCCTGAGCCTCTCCATGGTGATGCTCGAGGGTCTCAGAGCCACCCCTCCCTGCAGCTGCCTTTCAACCAAAGGCCTTTTGCAAACTTAGCTGGAGCTGCCGCAGTACAGGGGTGGAGTGTTCCAGGCTGGAGCCCGAGCTTGGAAGACGCAGGCCTGCCACTGCCTACCCCTCCACCCAGGCTGGTTCCTTTGGCCCTCTGCACCATTTGTGGAAGACGCAGACTCTCCTTCTCTGTCCTCTCAAAATCAGCCTTTGAAATCAGGAATTAAATGGACCCTAGTCTAACTCAAAACCTTTCTTCTAAGTAACACCCAACTTTGGCAACTAGAAGCAGCAACTTCCAGGCTGTTCACACAGAATGAAAGTCTACAGCTAATAATAGCTTATTGCAGGTATATGGCACTCACTCCATCTTTTAAGGGTGCTTTTAAATCCAGGAGTACACTGAACAAGAAGGAAAGGAGAAAGGGGAGGCAGGGCGAGTTTGGCAGGGTGGACGCCATGCTCACAGGGACACCCGAGACTCCAGCGGTCCCCTCTCCCTGAGCCTCGCCACCTCCACTGCCCGCTGCAGAGCAAGGTGGCCTGACTGCGTGCATAAATGGAAATGAAGCAGCAGTTCCGGCCCATTGAGAACCCCAGACCACAGGGGAGAATTAGACAACAACCCTCCCCCTGTATCTGCGCTGAGGTCTAGTCTGCATTTTATGGCAATCAGGCTTCCAAAGCAGAAGAGGAGATCTCACCTGCTGAATTCTGTACAACCTTAAACGCTCACCTTAGAAAACAGACCTCCTTTCCTTGCCGGGTGTGGTGGTGTATGCCTATAATCCCACTAGTTGGGAGGCTGAAACGGGAGGATTGCAGGTTTGAGGCCTGCCTCAGCAACTTAGTGAGACCCTAAAGGGTTGGAGGTGCAACTCAGAGGTATAGAATGCCCCTGTGTTCAATCTTCAGTACTCTCCCCCACCCTGAAAATAAAAGAAGAGTGATAGCTCAGCCAGGTGAAGTGGAACACACCTGTAATCCTAGTACCTGGGAATCTGAGACAGGAGGATCACAAGTTTGAGGACAGCCTCAGCAACTTAGTGCAACTCTGTTTTAAAATAAAAAGTGGAGCGCAGAGGTGGAATGCCCCTAGTTTCAATCCCTAGTACAAAAAAAAACCCCAAAAAGGAAAACAAACTCCCCCTCCCCCAATTTAAGCCACAAACCTCTATGGTTCATAATCCAGCTAACTGAGGCTGAGAAGAGACACCTGCTCTTAACCACGAAGGCGGCCGCCACCTACCACGTCTGTGTTGGTGATCTTGGCCAGCAGCTCGGTGAGGGCATCGCAAGTGAGAGCGCTCACTTCCTCGTCCTGCTGGAGCCCACAGATGGCCGCTCCCACACTCCCAGTTGCGATCATGGAGGGCGGATACATGGCGAACTTAAAGTCTGCAAGAAAAGGAGCGGCGGACAGAGGTCAGGGCACAGGGAGAGTGTGGACCCTGCCAGCCTGCCGGTCGTCAGAAAGAAGGCGGTCAAGAGCCAGTGGCACCTTGTCCCCTGGCTCCTCCCTTCACAGGAAACCCTTTACTCATTTGTCACACTGTAGCCCGTCCAGGGTTGAGGCCTGGGACAGAGGCTGGGAAGGAAGAGAGTCCACGGGGGTGCGCATGGCCAATCTCAACCGCTCCGTGGCCCCGGGCCCGAGTCCCACAGTCACAACCACAGGAGCCAATGGTCAGTGCAGCCAGGACGACGCTTGGCCCCGGTGGGGCGGGAAGCAAGGTGAGCGAGACACCGTCTCCCCGAGGGACAGTGGCGGGACAGAGTGGGAGAGGTCTGGGATGGTGTGAATAAGATGTCCACACGCTCCAGGTGGGGTAAGCCCAGGGCTCCAGACATTGGAAGGAGGAGAGTATGAGCAAGCAGGGGAATCAGGCAAAGTTTCATGAAGAATGGTAGCTCTGATCTCTGATGTGATCTTACCACATTTTCTGGACAGGCATCAAGGACTAATATGGTCCAACACACACAAAAAATATTTTGTGTTTTTTTTTTTTTTTGTGGCACTGGGAATTGAACCCAGGGACAGTCTACCCCAGCTTTATTTTTATTTTGAAACAGGGTCCTGCTAGGTTAAGGAGACTCTCACTACTTGCTGAGGCTGTCCTCAAACCTGCGATCCTCCTGTCTCAGCCTCTCAGGTGCTGGGATTACAAGCATGTGCCACCATGCCTGGCTCAAAAAAATATTTTATATAAAAAAATAAAATAAGAGTTAGTGAGAGCAGCAGCGAGGTGAGTGGAGTGGAGGGGAGTGGAGGCTTCACTGACTCCTCAGCTCCCGGCTCCGGGAGGAGGGTCTTCAGAACAGGACAGAGGACTTCCACCGAGCACCGAATCCTAAGCCACCCCCTCTACTTCCAGTTCTGCAAGAGCAAGACAGAGAGAGGATGCTCCTATGTGCATCGGGTCAGCCTGGGACGCCAGACCCCTCGTTTCCCTCTGACCTCTCCGCGGAGGGGCTGGGTGACGGTGACCTAGCGATTGCTCGGTCCTCCATGGGGTAATGAAGATAGCCACAGCCACCTCCTGTTGCAGCGGCTAATGGCTGTCCATCACCAGCATGCACAGCACAGCACCTCGCAAATCTGTCCCATTTCGTTGGCATGTCAACCATTGCAGGTGCAACCATTAGGCACTGCCCTCATGCTGTGAAAGAGATCCGAGACCCTCTCCCCTCCTGCCTCGTGCTGACATGTTATAGGGGGTACCGTTTCATCACTTATCCTAGAGGGTGCCCAGAGTGAGGCAGGTATTCTGGGGTGCTGTGTCTACCTGTAGCACAACTCCCATGGATTTACTCTATGTAGAAGTGGAAGCTGTATGTGGGGACGGGAATGGAGGGAAAGATGAATCACACTTCAAATTATAACAGAAATAGTAGGTTGAACCTACAAGACCCATTCCACCCTAGTATTTCTCCTTTTTCCTGTTCAATGCTCCATCACAAAAACACAAAGAAAGCACTTTGACTGGGGCTCCCACTGCCCCCACGTCAAGCCCGTACGTGTTCTTAGGAACACCACGGATCAATGAACCATGCACATCCTTCCCCTCCCATCTCGGCGGGCTCCCAGGAACACCAAGCAAGCCTGGCCGTCTGTGTGTCTCTCTCCTTGGCTTTCTTTCCTTTGCTATTCACCGTTTCCACCTCCAGGGCCTATACTGTGGTGTCGCCAAGTCCGCCTGTGCCTTCTCTGTCCCCAAGGATGGTGTGACAAAGCCAGCCTCCCCTGCTCTGCTGTAGGTCTCTTCCACGTGGGCCACAGGAGAGTGTTTCTCTGCCCAATGACCTCGTTAGCTCCCCCCTGTGACATTCATAGCAGAGAAGAGGCAGCCAGCCCATGGCCCTGGGCCCACAAAGGCCCTGGGTAAGAGCATCTGGCAGGAAAGGGACAGAGAAGTGTCCCTGGCCCTCCCCTCACTCTGTCGCAGCCGGGAAGCACATGCGTGCATGGTGATCTTGACTGTCCCCCTGCAAGCAAAACGAACTCATGTTTAGCATATGAGGCTGGCGGGATATGTGGCTTGTCCTGGGGTCTAACAGGTGCAAGACCTACACAGGGGGACTCTTCCTCCCTTGTTTTCTAAGAAAATGTTGAAGGAAGTCCTCCTGGGGACAGTATCTGACCCCAAGTCTTTACAAAGTGTTCCTTCCTGTTCCAGATCCCCCCGCTCCACACTCTAAGGCGTAAAACACTGTGCTCTGAAGAAAACACCAGTTTCTTAAGGCTGGAGCACCAATACATTAGCTAGCTGTGTGTGTGTGTGTGTGTGTGTGTGTGTGTGTGTGTGTGTGTGTGTTTACATATACTGATTGAACCCAGGAGTGTTCTACCTCTGAGCCAGATCCCTCAGCCCTACTTCACCTTTTATTTTGAAACAAGGTCTCAATAAGTTGCTGAGGGTCTTGTTAAGTTGCTGAGACCAGCCTCGAACCTGTGATCCGCCTATCTCAGCTTCCCAAGTACTGGGATTACAGGCATGTGCCACCACACCAGGCTTTGGCATGCTGCATTTGAAATGGCTAGGTCTGTAGGTGCCCATCAACAGATGAATGGATTACAAAATTAAGGGATATCCACACAATGGGGTTCTGCTGAGCAATAGAGAACAAAATTATGTCATTTGCAAGAAAATGGAAGGACTTAGAGAACATTATGTTAAATGAGATTATAAAGTCACAGAAAGTGAAGGGTCATATGTGTTCTCTAAAATGCAGAAGCTAGGGAGTAGTAGGGGTACCTGAGGGACTCCAGATAATGGAGGAGAAACCTCAATGGAGCCAGGGAGGTGGTCTAAAAAGAAGGGGAGGAGGAAGACTGAAGTTCATTGAAGGAATTACTACCATTGGCTTTGTGACATGAAAATATCAATGTCAATCTCAGGGTTCTGTATGGGAAAAGGGGGAGATGGGGAGATGGGGGGGCACCAAGTGCTGTGTGCATGTATGTCACTGTCAACATGATTTACATTATGATGTGAGACTATAATGCACCAATAAAAGCCCATAAAAAGTAAGATCTAATTCCCAATGTAAAAAAAAAAAAAAAAGAAGAAACAGCTAAGTGTGTATTCTATGGGTAACTTCTAAAGAAACTCTTCTGCAAATAAGGATAACAATTATACCTGCCGTCACAGGGCTGTTTTGAAGATTCACTGAAATAACCCCTGAAAAGCACAGTGCCTGATGTGTGGTAATAATCGTCAACAGCCAGCCTCAAAACCATCCGCACCTGCACTGCTCGTTCTATTTAAACTTCCTGTGGGATTGTGAGGGACTGCCTGGCTGCTGCATCTGAAGGGGTAGGGAAAGAGGCGCCTAGCACCCCTGGGCTGGGGGCAGATGCAGAAAACAGGCCGGGCATGCTGAGGGCTGGAAAGAATAAGGTCTCTGTGCTTCCTGGAGAATCTTTCACTATCCAGTTGTGCCTGTGTCCCAGAAATGACCTCATCTAGTGAGGACCCCCCCACCCCCACCCAGGGGAATGGAAAGAGCCCACGAGGAATAAAAGACGTAAGCTGGCAGCTATATTCCAGCGCATCCCATGTCCGGTCTAGTGCAGCTCGCCCCAAACCAAAGCCCTCGTGCCAGGAGCATCGGACATTACTCCCCACTCCGGGTGAGGCAAAAGACACACATCAGACAAGCGCCAGAGACAAGCCAAAGACAAGCTCTGGGTTGCCTGTGCACTTGTCATGCTGCTGCTGTGGGTGAAGGTGAGGCGTTAATAAAAAGGAACCTAAATCCCCCAGTTTCAAACATCTCCTTTTACAAGCAAATGAAACCTTGAGTGGTTAAGTGAGCTGTACAAACGTCAGTCACTCACTGTGAGCCCTGGGCCTTGGACTAAAGGGGAGACTTGTGGACTGTGGATCCTGAGCTCCGTGTAACTTACCCAAAGTTGAACAGCTCCCTGAGGCCACCTCCCACCCTACAGCACGCAGGGTGCCCTTCCATTATCAGAAGTGAAGCAAGAGTCCAAAAGAGAGAGCCCTGGCTCAGGAGTCCAACCACACCGGCTTTGGTCTAGACATGGCACCTGCAAAGTTCTGCGACCTTCTCCACATTGCTTAAGCCCCCAAGAATGCCACAGGAGCCTCTGGGGGTCTTGTGGGTTTCCCTAACCTGAACAAAAGCCAGGAGAATCGCTCTGCATTTGTCAGCTTTATATCTGCACTTCTTGACAAGACTTCACTGGAGAAAAAGTTCTGCGCTGAATAGGTTTAAAGACACTGATTGGGTAATCCTCTTGCCCAGTTAAGTGACTGCTAAGCTCTTGTTCACCACTAGGGGGCGAGCGCTATTTCTTCTAAGGCCTAAGAGACCCAGGTCTAACTTTTCCTCTAGGGCCTCCCCCACCTCCAACCTGTAGTCAGGTGGAAGTTTAAAGGGCCAGAATCTGGGGTGCTCATTGGCCAGTGAATAATACCAATGATGTCAATCAGTGCTCAGTCATCCGTAGGCCCCCAGAAGCCATGACAAATGAGAAACTGCTAATGACAGTTTACCCAAAGGCTTAGGTGGGAGGGGGCTGGTTGGGGAAAGACACTCATTCATCTTCCAGCCAGATGGGAAGTGAGAGAGCAGGCGTCACACCTGTGACCCACGGGGGGGGGGGGGGGGTGAGACTCCCCGTTGATAGTGTCACTTCCTCTTAGCCATGTGACCTGTTTGCTGTGGAGGCAGTTCAGAGGCTCAGGATGGAAAGGTGGGTTTCAATTCTTCCTTCCCAGCAACCCCTGAGGCAGGGCTTCTATTCTGGATCAAAGGCCAAGTCCTTTAAATTCTCTGGGCCAGCAGAACCTGGCTGCAACTTGGGGGAGGAAACTGATAAAACAGGTTTAGGTAAGGCTAGGAAGGTCCGCAAAGAGCAAGGCGGTATTATTGTTGTTGAGACTCGGACATTGAGGTGCAAGGGACTTGGAGGGCTGTCCAGCGTGTGTGTGTGTGTGTGTGTGTGTGTGTGTGTGTGTGTGTGTCACAGTGAGGTGCAGCAACTTAACCCGGGCTCCTAGTGCAAAAAGAGAGACAGTACTTGGGAGGCTGAGACAGGAGGATCACAGCTTCCAGGCCAGCATCAGGAACTTAGTAAGGCCTTCATGAGACCTTGTTTCAAAATTAAAAAAATAAATAAATAAAATAGGGCTGAGGGTGTAGCTTAGAGGTAGAATGCCCCTGAGTAGTTCAATCCCCAGTAGCCCCACACACACATACACATTAAAAAATAAAATTTTAAAGAGAGGAAAACAGGGTCCCTGGGAGGTCCACCAAGTTTATACTCAACACCAGTGAGTCTTCCAGACTGTGGAGCATGATATCCATGAAGACTCTTGAAGGCGGAGTGCGAGCCCAGTCAACTCCAGTGGTCTTCTGTCCTGTCTGCTGACCAGGGACTCTGGCAGCAGAGACCCCCTTCCCCAGGGAAACTGAAGCTCAATTCTGTTTACCCAGTACCCAAAGTTCTAAGAGAGGGAGCTGGAGTTAGGAAGACCCCTCACCCTGCCGCCACTGCCACCACTGATTGGGACGGGCCAGGAGAGGGACATCAGGCAGCTCAAGGCCATCTCTACCCCAGAAGCCATTTTAGGCCGTGCAAGGAAGGGAAAAGATGACTCCATCTTACCCCAGAGCCCAACAGAGGAAGACCAAAACCCCGCTGGCCTTGCAGGCCCCTCCGTGCTCCCACGCCCTCTTCCCTTTCACACACACGTGCTCTCCAGAGCCCCCGTTAGAATCCCTGCCAGCTCTTTCACAACCAGTTCTTCCCATAAACTAGCCACACGGCTGGCCGGAGGGCTGGCCCTAACCCCACAGCCTGCCACGGGCCCCCAGGACCCTGCTGCACGTGCTTCCAAGACGGGGTGAGGGGAGAGGGGCCTGTGCTCTCCCAGCCCCGGTCCTCAGACTCCCTGCTGCCTGCCAGGCACAGTCATGGATACTCACCAATTCGCCAGGCTCAGGCCCCAGGAAAAGGGAGGGTGCTCCAAGAAAGGCAGCCCCTGGTGTTAACAGACCAGCCCACCCAAACCTCCACGCAGCGGGGATTCAGGGTGACAGTCTTTTGCAGAGACGGGAGTACACGTCAGGGCTCTGAAATGCCTTGTGAGACAGGCCCATCCATCCTTTCTAGACTCGGGAAGCTTCTGAGGCCTCCCTCTGCTCCGACCAGTCCCCACCTGTGGTTTAGGACTTGGCACACGGGTCTGGTCTGGTTGGAGGTGCACTTTCTCCTGTCCTTCCTGCTGTCCTGTCAGAGCTAGCCCGGGCCCCAAAGGCAGTGTTCACCCAGCCTCTGCTTCTCTTCAGACCTCTGTCCTCAGTCCCTGAATCCCAGGCTCCCTATTCTGGCCCCAAAGTTGGCAGCCACCCCGAGGATCTGGGCAAGAAGGCCAAGAGTGGGGGATGGGATCCCCAATTTCAGAGAACCGGCCTATGGCCTATACAGAATTTGGGGATTTGCCCACGCCTGGGTAGTTACATCTAGTACCCCTGCCCCAATAAGAGATCAGAGAGGAAGGGTGAGCAGACGCTGGAAGATCTGTCAGTCAAGAGACAAGGTCAGAGCCGAACTCTGGTGATCAACAGCTGGACAGTGGGGTAGTTTAGGGTCAGGGTCAGTTGTCCTAGGGCCAGAGAAAAAGGCCTGACTGACCCCTCCCCCGCCATGAATCATGACAAGAGAAGAAAGGGACAGCAGAGCCTGGGAGACAAAATGACAGGTCAACAAGGGGCTGACCTCTCGGGCCCAGGCTAGACAGCAGGAGAATGACCACGGTCCAAAAGGCAGCAAAGGCCAATGGGGGCTCCCGGGATCCGTCCCCCAGGGCCGCAGACTCCTCCCGGAGCACAGGGTGCGTGTGTGCAGGAGCCATGCAGCCTGGCCAGGGTCTGGAAGGGAGGGAGGACTGCAGACACCAGCAAGGGGGAAACTGTACCCCAGACTCAGAAGGGGTAGGCTGGGAGTCCTACACTCAAGCCAGCAAGTACAGAGCCCACAGGTCTTGCTAGAAACAGAGCAGCCAAGAAAGTCAAGCTGACATACCCACCTTAGCTGGAACTCTTAAAATCAAGAGGGTGAATAAGCCCCACAGCACGCTCTCCTACACATCTCCTGGTTTACAAAGCACATCCCTGTGCATCATGGTTTCCTTTCTGACCTTTAATTTTCCTAACCACTCTGCAAAGGCAGGATGATGTATCAAACGGGCATGTTTTGGAGATGAAGTTCAGAGAGGTTAAGTAGTTTGTGCGAGGTCAGCCAGTGACAAGTAACAAAGCCTGAGGATATGCTCCACTGCTCATTACATAGTCAGGGGCACAAACTCAAGACTAACATGTAACAAGGTATTAAAAACAGCCCCCCAAGTGCTACCTATCCACCCTGGCCAATTTGACCTGAACCCTCTCCTTCCAAATGGTTAGTTCATTACCTAATGTTTCTGATTATGAAAATATGAACTCTTGACACTTCACCCCTGGATGGTTAGGGTTCCAGGGTCTCCTACCTTGGCCACTAGCAAGAACAAAAAAGTACAGACTGGCCAATCTGGTCCCTTCAAGAGACGACATCGCAACACTGCCTTTAGTTTATTAGAAAAGGTGCAGCAAAGGGGTCAATAACAACTATTATCCATCTGTGGGACCCCCTGCTGGATGGACAATTTTTAACAAGAAAAAGTCAGTTGCAATTTCTGTTGAAGGCCGCCAAAAATCAAGGCAGGGAGGGCCTCAGAACCCAGGTCTCAGAAAGGGAACCCTTGCTGAAAGCCAACCAGGTTCACTCCCCTGACCAAAAGAGGGAACATCTCACAGACAATAAATGCCCTACAGTTAAAAAAAAAAAAAAAAAAAAAA
>PVLC010010649.1:16174-49819 GCA_004027655.1 Graphiurus murinus | reverse complement strand
CCCAGCATTCGGGAGGCTGAGACCTGAGGATCCGGGTTCGCGGCCAGCCTCAGCTACCTAGTGAGGAACTCCGCAACTTAGTGAGACTCGGTTTCAAAATAAAGAATAAAAAATAGGGCTGGGGGTGTAGCTCGGAGGTAGAATGCCCCTGAGTTCAATCCCCAGTACCGCAAAAAAAAAAAAAAAAAAAAAAAAAAAAGGTTTGAGTTTAGATACAACTTCTCACTTTTTTTTTTTTTTTTGCGGTACTGGGGATTGAACCCAGGGGCAGTCTACCTCTGAGCTACACCCCCAGTCCTATTTTTTATTCTTTATTTTGAAACAGGGTCTCACTAAGTTGCAGAGAACCTCACTAAGTAGCTGAGGCTGGCCGCGAACCTGGATCCTCCTGTCTCAGTCTCCTAAGTACTGGGATTATAAGCATGTGCAACTTCTTACTTTTTAGTGAACACCTGTCATTATATTAGAAGTGACTAATCAGAATCATTCTCTCTTCCCACTTCATAATGATATTGGAAAGACACTTCTAGCCGACTTACATTAATCAAACAAAAACAAAAGAAAACAATGCAAAAATTACCATTTGCCGCCATAGTTTTCAGTGAGGATAGCAATCATTCTTTCCACTGATCCCAAGATGGCTCGATGAACAATCACTGGCCTTTTCTTATCATCACCATCATGGCTATAAAGAAGAATGTTTTGCCTTATTATATAAATTTTCTCTTTCATATCACAGGAGAAAATTCAGAGTAGATACCAGAAACTCACCTTACAAAAGTAAGATTGAATCTGATGGGCAACTGAAAATCCAACTGGATGGTTGCACATTGGTGGTAGCGACCAATCGCATCTTTTATCTGTATGTCAATCTAGGGGGCAAAATTGATTATAAATGCTGGTGATATCGAAGGTGGGCTATAATAGTTGGATTAATATTAATTTTTCCTTTGTTTTTTATTTATTTATTTTATTTATTTCATTTTCACAAATGCAAAATCCTATTTTCCAGATACATGTTGGTACTAACCTTTGGACCATAGAAGGCTCCATCGCCAGGATTTAACTCCCATTTCTCACCAAATTCATTCAGGCTGTTTTCAAGTTGCTAAGGATAAAGCAAAATGATTTATAATTTTGTTCATCTGCAACATTCCTTCCAATCTAATTTGACACTGCAAATATCATAGTTACTATCATGGATCACTATTCTCAGCTTTATAATTTTGTCCATTTAAACATACTCTCAAACAAACCTCCTTTTAAAGTTTATACCTTAATAAATAAAAAAGTAAATAAAACATTCAACCAATCCTAAAATACTTTAAAATCATATAAAAAATTAGTTTACTCAAACATAAGCACCATTTTTCTTTTGCTTTTATCCATTTATAAAGGCATCCTTACATAAAACTAACCAATTTTGACCAAATAGAACTCAAGTGTACTAAAAAATACCACTTACTTTCTCAGCTTGATTCCACACTTCAATGTCTCCAAGGAACTTTTCTGGGCGAGTAGAAAGGTTCAGTTTAAAAGAAAACCCAAACACGTTGTATACTGTACGAAGAAAATCCAAGCAACCTTTTATTTCATCCTCAATCTTTAAATTAAAAAAAAGAAACGAAATAGTGGTTATTTTCCTTTGCTTTCCTGACACTTTATTCAAAATATTTCCTTCCACAGCATCTTGTACCTGCTCCATGGCACAGAATATGTGCGCGTCGTCCTGCTGGAATCTTCGCACCCGGGTGAGTCCTGTGAGCGCTCCCGACAGCTCGTTCCTATGAAGTACTCCGAAATCAGCTACCCGAAGAGGCAGCTCTCTCCAGGATCTTGGTCGATGATCAAACATGAGACTGAAGGAAACAGTAAAAACCACTGACATTTAATTTCACAAGAATAAAACTGTTTCTCTAATATCATATTTAATTACATGAAGGGCTATCAAGAGCCACTGGTTCTAGCTGTCCACACAAGCAACATGACTCGATTCCTGGGATACAAACAGCAATAAAAGCACTTGTATAAAAAAGTAGCACTTGTATAAAAAAGTAGCAGATGAATTACAATATAACAACTGTTGCTAAGAGAATTAAAAATGTATTTCCATAAACATAGAATCAAATCCTTGTGCTTAGTATTTCCATTACTACAAGGACTGTTTTTAAGGCTCATATTTAAAAAAAAAGTTAGGTGCATACAAATCATTTAAAACACTGGAAGCTAAAGTTAGATTTATTCTTTTATCAGGTCCAAAATTAATTCATTTGTCAGTCAGAAAGTACTCCAGAAACTGAAGTATCTGGGAAAATTCTGCATGACCTCAGTTGATTCTCTGACACGTATCACCCAGCTTTCTTCATGGAGTTTCCTCTCACCTTCTCTGCCCTATGGGCCTGCCTACCAGGAGCTGGGGACACTGAGCTATCTGTAGCACGGCTCTCCCAAGTCCTCCCAAAAGTGGCCCTTCAACTATCTTTAATGGATAGAAAGTAGAGCAGTCTCTAGAGAAGGCACAACTTTCCAAGGATATTAGCAGTAAATTTGGATAGAACTCATTTCTTTAAAAAGGAAAACACACACACATACACACACACACACAAACTCACTAACTCACTCACACACCCCTAGAGAACCTGCTAGAGCCCACATTCAATATCCTTATTTGATATTCTGCTTTGATCACTGCTAGAACACCAATACCACTCCTGAATGTATGTCTACAGATCCAGGGATCTAGTTAGGCATGGAAGCAGTTATAACATGGTAATGTTGCACTGAAATACTACTTTGATTATATAATTTGTTTTTAACAAAATCTCTTTGAAGGAGGTAAAGCAATCTAGAACTAATTGGAGCATGTGAAAATCTTTAAGAGAAACTCAAAGCAGCTGAATACCAGTGTCCAGGGCAGTTCATGGGTTTAAGAGCAAACAGCTCCTTCTCCACCTCGAAGGAGAACATGTTCTCGCTGTAGTGCTGCCAATGGCCTGAGGTCATCCAGAGTCGGCTATTGTAGATGTTTGGAGTGACTACCTCCTGGAATCCTCTTTTCCTATACTCACTCTGTTAAAAAAATAAATAGAACACAACTGTAGGCAAATCACTGCTCGCCGTTTCTGGAGGAAGCAGAATTTTACAAAGCAATTTTATACTATTCAGTGAAGTTTAAGACCCACATATGCCATGATCTAGAAAGTCCACTTGTAGGTATATACCAAAGAAACTCTTAAACATCTACATAAGGAGGCTTATGAAAATGATGCTACTGTAGCGTGCATGGTGAGCAGTATGAAGAAAAAAAAAAAACGAGTTCACATCAGTGTGAATCAATAAAGGAAAAAGCAAACTGTGGTAGGTATATAGTGGACTAGTATGTAGCAAGCAAAAATTAAACTGGATTTGCACGTATCTAAAAAAGAAAATCACAATATAGACTGATATACAATAAGACTTCATATATGTACATTAGAAATACACAAAACAAATAATTTAAAGTACTTATATTTGAGGTAGATATAAATAAAATAGACAAAAAGGATTCATGCCAACTTACAAAGTTTCTTCTGGAAAAGGAGAGGAATGGATCGAAAAGAGGTCCTAGGGGGGCATTTTTTTTTTTTAATGAACTGTATGTATAGTTTTTATATTTTAAACAAAAAATTTGGAGCAAATATAGCCCAATGCAAATGTATGTTCAATTTGGGTGGCAAGTGCACCTGGTATTGGTTATACTATTCTCTATAAGCTTTGAAATATATCATAATTCCCCAAAAAGTTTTTTCAACTTATTTCAAAGCATCTTGTATCCTAAATCTTCAGAAGAAAAGAACAAATATGGCTTACCCTGATGAACTCCATAAGTGTATTATAAATATAGGCTCCCTTTGGCAGGAAAAAGCAACTTCCAGGGCTGAGTTCATGGAAGAAATATAGTTCTTGGTCCTGGGTAAAAGCAAGATTGTTTTTATATGAATATATTATTAATACAAACCCCAGTGTTTCCAAGTTCAAAATTTTGGTTATAGTATCTCATATTTCAGTTAGTGCCAATCCAAGTGAAAAGAAACATGTTAATGTTTCTGTCATACAATTTAATGGTATAGAAGTGCAGTTGATTCATAACTTAAGATAAGTCTATTCCCTGTTATATTCCTCAGTTCAGGTAAGTTTAACAGTGACAAAGATCTCTCAGTTTTATGGTTCTCACAGTTTTTAATTCTTCAAAGGCCTAAGATCTGGTTTGCTTATTTATTCCCTTTCTTTCATTTTTTTTCTTTAAATAAGAAGAATAGGAAAGAGACTGGGAAGATACTAATAATAAAATAAATGATGGAGATGAAATTGGCTAACTTTGGATCATGGAGAAAGAAACACATTGTCCTGTCTCCTCTTCCCTCACCCCTAAGACTACCAAATGCCTTTGGGAGGGGCCTGTCAATCACTTCCAGCTTCCTTACTGCTGGAATTTATTTCAGGTAGCCGAGGAACAGTGGATGTTCTTTCCCGCTCAAATTTTCATCTAACAGCCAAGGATCCTTGACACGAAATCAAGGTTTTTAATCAAACCTAACTTCCAATCTAAAGGACATTCAGAAGTAGAGAGATAATAGGTAGAGAAAATGGAACTCAGGATACACAGATGATTTGCCCTGACCCTTTAGGCAAGAAGTAGATTAATCTTTCTGAGACTCAGTTTCCACCTTTTTACTGAGTCAGTGAGACAAGATAGTTTACAAAGTCTACTTCTCCCAGATGTATGAAATTCTGCTATACTTCTTCTAGAGAAAACTGTAGGTCACTAGTATTATTCTAAATAGAAGTAGAAATTAAAACAGATTTTACAGAAAGATAATGCAGAAAAATCAGTATTTATAGCGCAGACAAGGATATGGCACCATAGGTAATTGAAATTTAGCGCACCTTTTCAAAATGAAATTCCTAGTACTTAATACAGTTAAATTTCAAGTGAGACTGAAGAAAGCTCAATATTGAGATATCACTGTCCTTAAACATACCCTCCCGATTTTCCTATGATCTCGGTTTTTAGCTTCCTCTTGAAACTTTTCCCATTCTTTCAACAGTTTGGGATCAGGAAATGAAATGCCATAAATTCTCTGCAGAGTCTCCATATCTGCTTTGCCTTCCCAATATGTGGAGGAATTCTGCAAACAAGGATCAACCGTGATACAACATTCAAATCTGCAAATGTCTCACATATTTTAGGAGTTGGATGTTCTTTCATAATCACCTTGTGAATCTAAATCATACTAATCCTTCTGATTAGAAAAATGGCATAAAATGTACACACCTAGGAAATGTCTCTCATTGCTCTGAAGCCTCGCTTGAGTGGTTGGACTCCATCTATAGCACCAAGTTGGCGCTTTGCTTCCCTCAAAAAATGGTCACCCCTTAATACTCAAGCAACAATTCCATGAACTTTACTCTGACTACAAGAGCATCTCTCACAAAACAGGCATAAATGGAAATAAACTAGCAACAAATAATCTTGAAATGATTCAACTATTCTCATGATTTAAAGTGTACTCTAATGATCACAAGATTTATGAATTCATATAAAGGGCAAAAACACAGACTCCTACCCCAAGTCTCCAAGTTTTTCAGAATGATGGCCCAGGACCATAACTGTATGATTCTGTGACTTTCCCAAACACCTATCTCTATTGCACCCACTTAGATAGCAAGAGGGAAAAAAAAAAAAAAAAATCATCCTTATACATGCCAAGAAGAAAATGGTAGAAAATCAATGACAGTTTAAACATAAATCTATACTAGACAAATACATTTATAGTCTTTAAAGTTACATTGCTTACTTTGTGTATTTTTAAAGTCTTAATTTTGCCAGTGTGTCTGACATGAGGACCCCGGCAGAGATCTATCAAGGGGCCACACCTAAAGATAAAATGAAAGGAATTTTAACAAAGAAAAAATGATATACATACCAGTCACATTTAATGACATTTGATACTCTTACCTATAGACTGTTGTAGTTGGTGTATTTACTTTTTCATTCAATATCCGGCATTTGAACTTGTTGTACTAAAAATAAGAAAAAGGATCAAAAAACACAAACCTTTAACTTTTACATCTAAATACTATAGCTAAAATATAATCCAAGATACATCATATTTGCCACTGTATGAATATGAATATGCTAATATTTCATGTTTTAAATTTCATTTTTTCTAAGAACCAAAACAGACTCTAGGCACTAAACCCCAGTGATAAATCTTTAAGTGATATTAGTATATATAAAGTAAAAGTGGAAACCATAGGTTATGGTTCAGTTTACCTTAAACATTTCCAGTAAAGTTTCTTTCTTAACTTCCAATCTTTCAAAAGCTTGCTTTTCTTTAATGATTTTCTTACATAAAGTCTCCAAAGAAGAGAAGTCATTGCTGGACACACCCCTGAAGGAGAGAATAAAATCTTTCTAAATTCTGTTCTAGTCACACCATGGGTTAGTGAGGTGTTTCTTTGGAATTCTTTATGCATTTTAGTATGAAAAAATTAGACCCTTGCAGCTGGGCATGGTGGCGCACGCTTGTAATCCCAGCATTTGGGAGGCTGAGACCGGAGGATTTGGGTTCACGGCCAGCCTCAGCTACCTAATGAGGCACTCTGCAACTTAGTGAGACCCTGTTTCAAAATAAAGAATAAAAAAATAGAGCTGGTGGTATAGCTGGGAGATAGAATGCCTGAGATCAATTCCCAGTACCAGAAAAAAAAAAAAAAAAAAAAAGACCCTTGCATCATGTATTACAATTTTAAGCTAAGTATTTTTCATGAGTTACTTTTATGTTTTTGGTGGTTTCTACTCGGGTCATCATGGAGATCTTTTCCACTAGTGAGCTCTCTTCTCAACTCTACCACCAGATTTAAAGGAGAGGAGGGACCAGCTTCATTTTCCCAACATACCTTAGGGTTCTAACTCCATCAGTGTAGAACAGACTTCATTAAGCCTCTATTAATTCTAATAAATTGCAACTTCAAGTGTTGACAATGGGACCATTCGGTGATTATGAAGCAATGAGCTTTTTATATTTTTCTTTCTTCTTTACTGAAAATTCTTAAGAGATAACTTATAGTCCCACAATCATTTGGATTTTATTTTTATTTATCCAGTCCTATAACTTACCCTTCTTCCAGGTACATGTCATAATAAAATCCACTTTCTATTGGAGGACCATAACATAAACATCCACCGTAGATTCTTTCCATGGCTTCGCCCATTATGTGAGCACTTGAGTGCCAATATACCTGAAGGTTTAAAGAAAGATGGAATGGCTTCAGTCTTGGTGTACAAATGTATGAAATAGTATGATTGTTTGTAAGAGGCAGATAAAATTTACTATACATGAACCCAATTAATAAAATCTAAATTTAAAAATCTATTAGCTGTGGAGTGATTCTATCCACAGACCAAATTAAGTCTTTTAATTACAAAACTGCACTTACAGAAAACCTCCGGTTCAGTTGTTTTTAAACTAAGTCAATTTAGCACCATTAATTAGATAGGCTGGATTTTGTTCCCTGAAAATAACTATCATTCACAGTGTGACTGTCTTAGTGACTGCCAAAAGCCCAGGTTTTTCTGTGTCACTGTGCCCATAGCCCCATGCCCCAGAGGCTGTAGTAAGGTCTTCAGTTGGCTACGGAATATTACTTGGGAATTACATGTTTGTACTTTATTGGCCCAAAACAAAGTGGTATAACTTGATCCAGCACATGATGGTAAAACACAGGGACAAACATGAATAATGAAGTCAATGGTAATAGTTTTATGTTAAGGTAGTCATTCAGATAAGTCAGTATTTTCAGGACTTATCGGTAAAGTACCAAAGGGATATTAATACAGCATAGGGTCATGTCTTTACCCTAAATCCAATGACCACTAAATACAAACTTACTGCCTGAGCTTCCTCATCCTCAAACTTGAGAAGCTCCAAGGTACAATCTTCCTCCAGTGGGCGGTCTAGGTCCCAAACAACTTTGTTCACCTTAGCAATAACTGTGTTGTCAGCCAGGCCTTGACTTAAAAAAATTTACACATAAACGTAAAAACACAACAATCTAAAAAATAATCTCTTATACAACATTTAATTTGAGAACAGAAAAATAAGCACTATATTAATGTATATTAATTCTGTATACATATAGCTATATCTTTTTGAAACAAAATTTAAAAAGCAACAAAGTTCAAAAAATATACCAAGAATATATACTGGAAAATACCGAAGATCCAGAACACTATAATTTGGCATTTAATGCTTCTTATTTAAGCAGACATGGCAACTCTGACAAATAAGCAATAACAATTCCCAGTGGTTTGATTAATCTTTCAATTTTTCCAAATAAGTTTTCTACAAAGCCAAGGTGTTTAGATTCCAAAGTGGGAAAAAAGAGGGCTATTACATAACTTTTCTATTTCTCTATTTAAAATGTATACCAGATGTCTCTGATGGGGAATGTTAACCTCAAAATAAATTCTACAAATCTCTAGGATGATAGCATTTATAACAAATAGGTAAAATAAAATACTTAACAAAGTTTCTTATAATATGGATGAATGTGTCACTTAGACACCCACTACACAAACAAAACATATGCTATCACCAAGTGGTGAAATGTCAGATCACATCAAGTGTTGAAGCCACAGGACTTCAGAGGTGGAAAAGCAACACAAGTCTTGAGACTGGAGCGTTTTCACTGAAGGATCAAAACATGTAGACAGTTAAAAAAGGAGAGAAGGCATTCTAGAGGAAGCAGACCCAGATGCATGTGGACATGCAAGAGGTTCAGAAAGCTGCATGGCTAGAACAGAACTGACTAGGGCTCCGCAACTTAGTGAGACCCTGTTTCCAAATAAAGAATAAAAAATAGGGCTGGGGGTATAGCTCGGAGGTAAAATGCCTCTGAGTTCAATCCCCAGTACCACAAAAAAAAAAAAAAAAAACTGACTAGGGTTTGACAGATACACTAGAATGTACCACTAGCAAAATGACAATCGTAACAGTCTGGGCATCTCAATGAAAACAGCACCCTACATTCTGAGAGAGGAAACTGTTATTCTCAAATGAATGTAGTACCAGATTTTAAGTTAGTTGGGCTTGCTGTGTTGGTGGATCTCTCCTTGCTGTTTAAAATGTTACAGCCTAATTTATACAACCTCTCTCACACAGAGAATAGGGGAAAAAAAAAAGAGAAAGTAAACAATAAATTCCTATCCCATTTTTAATGTTCCCACTGACTTTCCTATAAATTTTAACCAATGTTTTCTTTCCTTTCAAGATCAAATAAAGTCAATGAGTAAAATATAAGCATTTCACTAGGCATAACATGGATTTGGCAGGATTTTCATATTTTATAATGGTAAAAAACATTTTCCTGAAGATTAAAGAACTAACTGATCAAAGAGCGACTAATATTTTCTATATTCTTTGGGAAGAAAATGACTCATCTCATGGTCAAAATGGTACCCTGAAATGCTAATAATAGTTATTCTGAAAATTAATTAATTAATTATTTACTTATTTTTGCCGTACTGGGGATTGAACTCAGGGGCATTCTACTTCCGAGCTACAACCCCAGTCCTATTTTATTCTTTATTTTGAAATAGGGTCTCAGGAAGTTGTGGAGTGCCTCACTAAGTAGCTGAGGCTGGCCATGAACCCGAATCCTCCTGTTTCAGCTTTCCAAGTACTGGGATTACAAGCATGTGCCACCATGCTGGGCTGAAAGTTTAGATTATACATGATTATATTGAATCATTTCAGTTTTTCAAAGAAAGTATGAAATAATGTATATCTTCAGGTTTATAACAAAACTTCAAAGAGAAACTTCTTCAAACAAATTCAACAAGCCTTTTTTCTTCCCTTTGATATTTACCACTAATTATCTAAACCTGTAAATAATCTATTATTCATACTCTAATGTTTCAAAGAGCAATAAAAACTTGTTCAAAAACTTGAACTTTTATAGAAATGTCACTGCAACAGTACCTTAACTCTAGAGCTACTAAAATCCATCAATATTTTAGGTAATTCAACTTTGATTTTTGCAGTTCTGACAAAAAATATTTTCCAACTAGTCACTTAATAAATAAATTACAATGTTACCTACAGGATATTATAGAATGTATAGGGCAAAATATCTGGCCTACAAGGAGTCTGAGTTTTAATTCTGACACAGCTACAATCTCACTGTACAACAGAGGGATCTGTTCTTCAATCTCCAAAAATTACTTCTAAAATTAAAGGGTGATCTGATATTTATTGATGTATTATTATTGTTATTTTTTATTTATTTATTTTTTTGCGGTACTGGGGATTGAGCCCAGGGGCATTCTACCTCCAAGCTACAACCCCAGCCCCATTTTTTATTCTTTATTTTGAAACAGGGTCTCACTTAGTAGCTGAGGCTGGCTGTGAATCCGGATTCCCCAGTCTCAGCCTCCCAAGTTCTGGGATTACAATTGTGCACCACCATGCCCAGCTTGTGATCTGATATTTAATGGTCTATCCAGTTCTGTATAATCTCACATGGAAACCTGCTTGATACACCAACTTCTTTCCTTTGGAGTAAAGTAGAAGTACTTGTAGGTAGAAGTATTTGCCAAATTAACTGAAGTACTCCATTCATTCTAAAAAGTACTAACCACTGTTTATGGCACAGTGAAGGCTAATACCTCAGAGACCTAACTATTCCTGTTCTTATCAGTTGTATAGTGGCATTACAGAGAATCAGGTGTGTTGGTTTCCAAACCTGCTTAAAGGCTATTTATATCTTTTCGGTTCTAATTGATAATAATTTTTGAGAATTCATATGGTGATTTCATGTGGTTCAACTCAATATATAATTATAAATAAATTATAATACAATTAGGGGAATTTTGATTTTTATGAAATCAAGCTGAATATCTGTCAAGGCTTGATAAAGGCAAGTCACAAAAAAAAATATTTTCAAGTTAGGTGTGGATAAAACAATTACATAAAAATCTGGAAGGATTCTGCACTCAAGCCTGCTAGGTATGGTGGCGCATGCTTGTAATCCCAATTCTCAGGAGGCTGAGACAGGAGGATCACAGGTTCGCAGCCAGCCTCAGCTACTTAGTGAGGCCCTCCACAACTTAGTGAGACCCTGTTTCAAAATAAAGAATTAAAAAAAGAGAGAGAGAGAAAAAAAAAAATAGGGCTGGGAGTATAGCTTGGAGGTAGAATGCCCCTGGGTTTAATCCCCTGTATCAAAAAAAAAAAAAAAAAAAAAAATTGGTCATATACTGTCTACTTGGCTTTGTGACATTCACGATCAAATTAAAAGTACCAATAAATATAAATTCCTTCAAAAGACAAGACTAAAGTGGACTCCTTTGGAGATTAACCTTGCCTCTATAAAACTCCACATTATTGATTTTTAAAAATCTCAAATAAGGTAAATTAAAATCATTATTTTAAACAGCAACATAAAAATATTATGAGGATAATAAAAGAAAGCTTAGTTAGGTTACAAACTACACAAGGTCAAGATGGGCGCAGCTAATACCTAATTCCACAAGCAATCTGATATGGTGTAGTTTTCCAGGATTCGGCATTGACCTGTTTACCATCAGGCAAAGTGACTTTAATCGGCCTGCTATCTTTTTCTGCCTTTTCTGCCAGAATGGAATCATGTTCTGCTTTCAGTTTATTATACATCTCAAGACGTGCATTAATATAGTCAGGCCAAGGATTCAACTGCAAAACAACAAATGAAGAAATAAATGATCAGTAAATATTTCCTTTCCTTTCACAAAAAGAAATAATAAAATAGACAATATAAACTCCATGATAACTTATTCAGTATGGAAAATGGACTGCAATAATCACTGGATACCACTTTAATCTCATCCTAAATGATGGCAAAAGAAAGAATGAAGTGTTGTCTTCTTATATTATTTGTATCAAGTGGGTTTTTTTCTCTTTAGATGGCCTAAAGTCTTTCCTAACTAAATGCTCTTGTAAGTAAAATTGACATTTACATTTTGTTTTTATCTTGTTCAAAGGATGGTCTGTACATTTGGTCAGCCTTTATGTCCACTCATAACCAACTACACATTTATTTAATTTAGGGGATGCCATTCAAGGAAAAAAAATATCAAATTCAAAGACGCTATGATTGTCTGATAGTATTTAAGGAAAGTAGCACAAATGGGGCATGGCGGCGCATGCCTGTTATAAGGATTGAAGGTTTGAGGACAGTTTCAGCAATTTAGTGAACCTGTTTCAAAAAAAAAACAGAAAATAAGGCTGATGTAGCTCAGAAGTAGAATACCCCCAGGTTCAATCCCCAGTACGAAACAAAACAAAACTACAATAATACTGTCTATATAGTTGATAAAATCAACTAGAATATTTTATATTGAAATGCCACTGAAGAGCTGGGCATGGTGGCACACATTTGTAATCCCAGTACTTGGGAGGCAGAGACAGGAGTATCCGGGTTTGCAGCCAGCCTCAGCTACTTAGTGAGGCTCTCTGCAACTTAGTGAGGTCCTGTTTCAAAAATAAAGAATTAAAAATAGGACTGGGGGTGTAGCTTGGAGGTAGAATGCTCCTGGGTTCAATCCCCAGTACCAGAAAAAAAAAAAAAAAAAAGTCACTGAAGTTCCCAAAAGTTTGGCAAAGAATGAAAAAGATGACAAAGATCTGACTTCCTCTACTGTCTGAAACTCCAGTCTATAAAACATTTCAAAAGCAAGTAGTGAATCTGAGTTTGCGAAATAATCAAACCATTAATTCCTATGGTATTTATCATCTTCAAATGACAGAAACATGGATAGCAACAGCTGTACATAAAAGCAAAAAGATGGCTTAATTTTATTATTACTTTCTTCCTATATATTTAAATTGATCAGCTATAATAATGACATTCTAATATATGCTTTCACACTTATTTGATAATGCTACTAAAAACTTTACATTTATAGTCAGCCCTCTCTATCAGTGGGTTGTACAGCCTCAGATTCAAACAATTGTGGATTTAAAATATTTGATAGAACTGCATCTGTACTGAACATATTACATACAGGCCCCTTTCCTTGTCATTCCTTAAACAATACAATGACTATTTACATAGTATTTACATTATAAGTATTTAGAGATGACTTAAAGTATATGCAAATACCACACCATTTTTCTTCTTATGTTGTCCAGGCTGGCCTTGACCTTCTAAGCTCATAGGATCCTCCTGCCTCAGCCTCTTCAGTAGCTGGGACTACAGGTGCATGCCACTGCACCTCCTATACCATTCTGTATAAAGAGCTTGAGCATCCCCAGATTTTGGTATCCTTAGGAGTCCTAGAACCAATTCCTTATAGCTACTGAGAGATGACTATAATAATATAACACATCTACTCTGAAAAAGAATAAAAACTTATACTTAAATCTTTGAGAAATTGGCTTAATTGAAAATAAAACCCAGCCATACTCTATAGATTCATTGTCTACCTAGCTTGGGTACCATGGTTTCTGGTGGTCATGATTATCCACTATGCCTACCTCAAAGGTTAATGACTTTTCCCTCAATATCACAGCAACAATGTTAAAAAATAAGTAAACTTCCAATCTCTTAGAACAATTAGTTTTGCATGGAAAATAGCACTGATATATTTTTTCAGATAGAAAAATAACTTTCTCATTAAAATTATCTTTGCTCTCATCTTTACAAAAGAGCCCTAATATCCTTATAATTCTTTCCTACATCAGTTCCTCTTTTTCTTTAGTCTTTTAGTTGTCCCTTGAGAGATTATCATCAAATTATTACATGGTCTATAACCCTAGATGGTTCACAGCCCGTTATTCTGCAACCATAATCTGAACCCTTCAGTTTCATGCACATTACTTGGTCCTACATCCTTACATGACCTTCTATACCTTACTGCAACCTATCTCTATATTCATTTGAAATTTCTCGATTCACAGAATTTAGTGTCAAATTTATTTACTCGATATTCACTGAGCAGGTACCTTCTGTGCCAGGCTCTGGGATACAGAGCTGAGTAAGAACTGAATGTTGTTCTTAGAAGGGGAACATATCTTGGACATATCACTGTATGCTCTTTTAATCTGAGAAAGATAATTTAAAATACATAATCACATCTCACTTAAAATTCCCTATTGAAAAGAGTCCTCTAATACTGCCTTTTGTTTTCTATTTCTAGGTCAATTCTCAAGCTGTGACAGATAGTATGCTCAATTATACTGAAAAGAAATGAAAAAGCACATATTTAAATCTTGCAAATCTTAAAATTTACAATCAATAATTTCCCCTACAATTACAGTGGAGTATAATGAAGAAGTGATCAACTGAACTTAAGAGAAATGATTAAGCAGGGCTCGAAGCAACAATACTGGATCACGTACAAAGTTATCCTTAAGTAAACGGAAAGATTATAAATTTATTTTATTCATTCTTGGGTATTAGGGATTGAATCCAGGAACATTCTACCTCTAAGCTATACCTCCAGCCCTTTTAATTTTGTATTTTGAAACAGGGTCTTGCTAAGTTCCTGGCCTCCAGCCATCCTCCTGTCTCAGACTCCCAAATACTGGGATTACAGGTATGTGCCGCCACACCTGGCTGGAAAAGTAGCTCTTTAAAGTCAGTTTATTGTGCTACTTTTTAAAAGCCTATTCCTTTGTGCTTCTACATTCTGGGGTTTTTTTTGAAGAGTCTCCAATAAAATAGTTTCAATGACTAAAGCAAAAAGTGAAGCATAATTCACAGCAGTTCAAGTTCAGAAATAAAGCAGAAAGACAAGCTTAACTGCCTCCTGAAGCAAAGCACACAGGAACTATGGGGATCCCAGATTGGCCTTTGAAATGCCAGCTGTTTCGTGCAAGCTCAGGGAAGTGAAAGCATTTTCTCTAGATTTGAGAAGCCTCAAGAGACCTAATTCTGTCTCTGTAGGTGTTTTGTTTTGTTTGTGGTACTGGAGGTTGAACAGAAGGCTTCCCGTATGTTAGGCGAGGGCTCTACCAGTAAGCTATACCCCTGACTCTGAATATGAGGTGACACATGCCTGTAATTGCAGCTATTCACCAAGTTCAAAGGCAGTCTAGGCAACTTAGTGAGACCCTATCAGAAAAGACATTATAGCACTTGCCCAGCATGTGTACCTCAGGTCTTGGGTTTGATTTCTTGTACCTCAAAAACACAAGACAAAAAACAAAACAAAACAAAAAAAACCCAGGTCCAAATGAAAAAATTGAGAAGAGGTCAACAAACTGGGTTTTCTTTGGTTTCTGTTGTATTCAATACAAGCTCAAACACTAAGTCTCTATCCCTTCATATTATTTAATGAAATGGTCAAAAAGACAGCATCCGATCTGACAAATGAGTAATTATCATAGTCTCTTTCCAACTTTTGTTCTCTGTTTTTTCTATTAGCTAACCCCACAATCAGTTTTTTTTTTTTGCGATACTGAGGATTGAACCCAGGGACATTCTACCTCTGAGCTACACCCCTAGTCCTATTTTTTATTCTTTATTTTTGAAACAGGGTCTCACTAAACTGCGGAGGGCCTCACTAAGTAGCTGAAGCTGGCTGCGAACCCTGATCCTCCTGTCTCAGCCTCCCAAGTCCTGGGATTACAAGCATGGACCACCGGCTTTATCAGCTCATCTTATAATCATATTCATCACTTTCCTTTTGTAGGAACAGATAACTACACATTTTTTTCTCCACTCAGACTGTCTTTTCTTAATAAGTCTCCCTGAGTTTTCCAACTTGTGCCATCCTACAACTCCAGGTAAATCATCAGAATCCCTACATACAAGGATAAGCCTGGGACAGTTCCCTGCTGCTCGACAACCTGTGATAAAGGAGCCTCTGTGACAACCTTACCTCCGCCCGACCTCCATCTCCAGATCCTTCTTTGTTCTTCTTCTTGCCACCTTCCTTTCGCTTTTCTTCACCAGCATCCACCTAAATAAGCAAAAGAGAAAAGCTTTTATATTTAGAGCTAATCTGACACCCTCCCTCCATGATGCCTCCAGAAAAGTCTGAAAATGTTATTTTAGCATCTATTAAAAAAAGAAGAAACTCTGACTTCAAAAGACTTGAAAATTTCACCAGTGGCAAAGACGAATCAACAACTTAGAATAAAGTCATAAAAAAGTAGAGAAGAGTTACTTAACAATAAACAATTCTCAAACCTCATTCATTTTATAATTCTTCCTGTGACTCTCACCTCCGGTTTGGTCAGAACTGTACTAAATAGATAGCCACAAATAGAAGCATGCAATTAATTCAGTAAGAGTTATTGCCAGGAAAAAAAAAAAAAAAAGAAAGAAAGAAATATCTATCCTTTCCACAAGTACTAGCTTATGTGCTCAGTGTTTAAAACCCAATCCCTACCACATGCAAATTAAGTCCCTCTAGGGAAACCAAGGCATTTATGTGTGAGAAACTCCTGGAAGAGAAAAGAACAGAGCAGCAACACTATGACTAGATGTCACAGGAGCCAGGACCACAGCAAGTCTAAATGCTTTAAAGCAAGCATGGATTTCACCAATTTGGAGTTTGAAAATGGAATCAATGTGTTCTA
This sequence comes from Graphiurus murinus, assembly GCA_004027655.1. NCBI lineage: Eukaryota > Metazoa > Chordata > Mammalia > Rodentia > Gliridae > Graphiurus > Graphiurus murinus. Next base: position 33,209 of record PVLC010010649.1, on the reverse strand, counting down.
GGAATACACATAAACTTGTTTTCAGAATGTTAAAATTAAAAACAAGAGAAAGAAAATGACGAAACCAGGGTGCCCAAAGCAGGATTACTTTAAGAAGTAATGCAAATTAAGACAGACCAGCGCTGAAATAAAAGCAACAACTGAAAGTTGTCAGAAGGAATGCAGACTTCAATTAGAAGCAAGTATGTCATAAAAGTAGTAAGTCCTGTATGGGAGGTCTGAAGGGGGACTTTTATTTAGTTCTATGTATTTGTGTACTTTAGTTTTTTTAAAGTCTTATTGAGATACAATTCATATACCACACAATTCAGTCACATAAATTATGTAATTTAATGATTTTTACTGGATTCACAGTTGTGTGACTAGCACCACAATCAACTTTAGAATATTTTCATGACCTCATTCCTCCCCAAAACACTGAAGCCATTAGTAGCCACTCCCCATCCCACACCCCTGTAGCAAACACAAACCTACTTTCTTAAAAGGATTTGGGGAGCGGTGGTGGAGGACCAAACCCAGAGCCTCACATACTAGGCAAGCACACTACCATTAAGCTATATCTTCTTAGCCTTCTACTTTGTACCTAGGGATCTGCCTGTTCTGGGCAATTCACGTAAATGAAATCAAACAATTTGGGGTCTTTTGTGACTGGCTTTTTCCACTTAGTATAATGATATCAAGATCATTTTGTAACCTTTATCAGTACTTTGTTCCTTTTATCTTCACATAATATTGCTGGGATTTGCAGGGTTTTTTTTGTTGTTCTTCCAAATATGCTCTCCCTCTAAATTATACCCCCAGCTTCCATTGTTTATTAATCCATTCATCAGTTGATGGACAACTTGATTGCTGTTAATATTAGAAAACACGTTACTTGTTTAATTTAAAAAATAAACTAAAAATATGACTCCTAATTTATTCTATTTTATTATTTGTGTGTGTGTGTGGTACTGGGGATTGATACTCTTAATTTTATACTGAGCTAAAGCTTCCCCATTACAAGAGTATGGATTTAATACACGTTTAAGGTCCATTCATATTCCATAGATAATGAACTTAAAGTCCACTCTCATCAAGTAAAGTACTAACCAACAGGGTTATAGGATTCCCCACATGCCCTTACTATACTATAGAATTGATGTAACTAGTCAATTAATTGCAGATCTAGCTGTGCAGGTTTAAAAGAGAAAAAGGATAAATTTCAATCCAAAAGTTGGGACAGAGAACTGGACTATGAAGAGAAACTACAGAATTACCTTCCTCAGGCATGCAAGGAGTTGAAAGAGAGGCAGAGGCAGAGTGTTGTCTAAGTAAATTCAATTCCAGAGACCAAAAGTTCAGTACATGGAATTCCAATAATTTGATGTGATATCTGTCCCTGACTCATATCTAGGCAGATGACGGGAAGGGGGATTAGGAATACTGCCTACATACTATTTTTTATCAGACTATTGTTCCTGCCTGTCACCTAGTTCATAGTTACCATGAGGACTTAGTGAGTTAACACATGTAATTCTTTGTAATAGTGTCAGGCCCACAGTTAGCAGTCAGTAAATATTAGCTCTTGTGTAATCATTATTCAGAAGGGGGCTAGCAGAATAGCCCAGTGGTAGAATGAAGGCCAAATCATATATTTACTAGCCATACATCACGTATAATTAAGAATGGCATAATTCATGGACATACCAATTGTTGCCTATATCCTATTAAGCAAAAAAGGCAAGCCACAAAACAGTTTTTTAAGTGAAAAAAAAATATATATATATATATACACACACACAGATGGAGGAAGTCTATGTCTAGCCAGTAACCTACTTAAATTAAATATACATAGTTGAGACATACACATTTTCGTAATTCAATCTCCTTGAGGGACAATCCAGAAAATCGTGGCTTTTAAGAGACTTGTCCTGTCACAGAGTTAGGGCAGAAGCTGAAGACCACCACTTCTCACCTGGATGATTCCAGCAATCTCTTGCACACAGCCTCACCTCTTTCCAATGCACCATCTACCCCACCAATGCCAGAGTGAATTTTAAAAATACAAATCAAAGATAGTACTTTTCTGCTTGAAATCATTCCTGTGAAGAGTATGAATATCCTTTTGATTGCTAGACTTCCTCCTTGGGTCTATCTCTGCCAAGCTACCCTGCAGACACACTACATCCCAACCTTTACCTGGAAGCCCTGCTTGGTTTACCTGGTGAACTAATCTCCCAAACTCAATACAAGTGAGCCTTCCCAAGCAGATCTGGGTAATTTCCTCCCTAATCCCACAGTTGATCACACTCTAAGACAGTGCTTCTGTCTCTTACACATCAGACTGTCTGACGCCCTCAAAATCAGGGATTTGGTCCTATTAATTTTGCTACCTCCATCTCCTAGCTCAGTGCTGGAAAGAATGAATATTTAAAATATTTACTGCTCCTAAACAAAACAAAACAAACCTCGACTGATAATGTGAAAGTGACCTGGGAGATGTTCCTAGTCAGTGGAGGACACCGAAGACAAAGTTTAAAGGTGAAATGATCAGCATACGTGAAAGTGATACCACAGGCTTCCAGCACCTGACAAAAGGGTTGTCAGAACGGATCATCCGCCTCCACCATTTACTTATAAGCACTCAAATTTAGAAAAGTTGGACCAGATCTCAGGGATTCTGTTTTCCTTTCTTAAAATGGGACTCTATGCTTTTATAGGTTATTAGGTCTAAATAAGGCTCTGCAATGTTCTTCCCGCCCAAAGTTGGAGAAAAACACAAGGCTGAGATTCCCGGTCCTAGATTCTAATTCTGTCTGGGCTTCTAATTCGATTGTATGGCTTTGACTCTGAGCAAGGACCCAGAGATGAACTGCGAAGTCCCACTCTGCTTTATGAATGGACGATTCCAGCTCTCAGGCTGCCTGGTCCCCGAGCTCCATGTCCCCAGCTTTCTGATTCGCGTCCCCCGCCCGAGGGGTTGCGTCGGCACCGAGAACCCCAGCCCGGGCTCCGGGCTCCACTGAGCCAGCTCACCGGCTTCTCGTCGCTGCCCATCTTCCCTGAAGGGCTGCGGCCCTTCTCCTCAGACATCGAAGAACCACGCAGAGTAGACGGGACCCGCCAGCGAGGGTCGGGATGAGGGCAGAGACCCGGAAGAAGTGGGCCGGGACGCCACCAGACCCGGCGCTCGCACCACGTGGCCCTGAAGGAACCAGCTGATGCAATCGTGAGGCGCCCAAGCCCCGCCCCTAGGCGGAACGGGCAGCCAATTGACCACGAGGAAAGGCGGGCCCTCCCGGTTCTAAACCAATGGAAAGCTCGTTGAGTGACAGTGTCTTCTAAGAAATCCTAGCTCGGCGGTGAAGAGACCTGCGGACTCTGAGCCGTACTTCCGACCCGCCCAGAACAAGAGGCTTCCGAGTCGTGAAGGGCGCAGTGCGCACGCGCCCTTTTGCCCGCTGCCGGTCGGCTGTCTACTCTCGGACCTTTCCGGCCACCGTAGCAAAGGAGAGGGGCTTGGTCTAAGCTTCTGGGAAGCTTACGGGAACCTTCGTATGATCTCTGGTTTTCGGATGAATTCTGGGATGGAGTACCGGGTTTCCTGCGGGCTCAGCGTCGCCTGACCCGGCGTGACGGCCAAGTTCTGCCAGTCATCTCGGTAAATGGAGCCTTCCTGATGGCTATCCAGGTTTCCCAAGACCCACGCCCCAGTGCTTGGAGGACGAGCGCCTTTCCTCCCTTAATGCATCCGGGAGCATTTATAGGACACGCGAAAATACCATAAAACTTTCTTTTCTTGTTTTTGGTACTGGGGATTGAACTCAGGGACATCCTACCCCAAGCTACAACCCCAACCTTATTTTATTTTTTACTTTGAAATAGGGTCTCCATAAGTTGCTGAAGGTTTCACTAAATTGCTGAGACTGAACTGGAGTGTGAGATCCTCCAGTCCTCACCTCCCCTGTACTGGCATTACAGGCGTGCGCCCCCACGCCCGGCTTACAATGAAACTTTTACTTAAGGAAATAAGCACGCTGACTTTCACACTTGGGTGTCAGTGTCTGATATCAAATAGGACTTGTTCGTACTTTACTAGCCAGTTCAAAACAATTGCTTGTTTGAAATCAGAAGCGTAGTGAACACATACTCTTGTCACCACGTTTAACGTTAGAAACGTCAGTCTTCTTGACGACTTTCCACTTTCAGGATCATCCCTTCCACGAATAACAACCTCCTAATCCGGCTTTCTGTGTCCATTGTTCAGAAGGCAATAGAATAATCTTTTCAAATACAAATTATTATGGCAGCCTCCTGCTTAAAACTCTTTAATTGTTTTCCATTGCTCTTAAAAATACTCGTTCCCCCACCATATCACTGAATTTTAACCTTAGTGACCTTTGTTTCTTTAGGCTCTCTCCCGGGTGCGCGCGCGCGTGCGTGTGTGTGTGTGTGTGTGTGTGTTCTCCTCTCACACAAGCACATGCCTTGCTAAGTTTCTGAGGTTGGCCTTGAACCTGCAATCCTCCTTTCTCAGCTTCCCAAATATTGGGATTACAGGTGCGTGCAACCATGCTGGGCGATAATATGTGCATGGATGTCTTTACCTGTACTAGTTTGTACCCAACAAAAATGTGTAATTAACCCTGTTGTACCCAAGAAATGTATAAAATTCCATGCTAAAAAATTAAAAAAAGAAATAAAAAATTAAAAAAAGAAAAAAAAAAAAGAAAAAAAAAATATAAGCCGAGTGTGGTGGCGCGGGCTTGTAATCATAGTACTTGGGAGACTGAAATAGGAGGATCGAAGGTTTGCGGCCAGCCTCAGCTAGTTAGTGAGGCCCTCCACAACTTAGACCCTGTTTCAAAATAAATAATTAAAAATAGGGCTGAGAGCCGGGCGTGGTGGCACACGCTCATAATCCCCGCATTTGGGAGGCTGAGACCTGAGTATCCGGGTTCGCGGCCAGCCTCAGCTACTTAGTGAGGCACTCTGAAACTTAGTGAGACTCTGTTTCTAAATAAAGAATAAAAAATAGGACTGGGGGTATAGCTCGGAGGTAGAATGCCCCTGAGTTCAATCCCCAGTACTGCAAAAAAAAAAAAAAAAAAAAAAAACAATAAATAGGGCTGAGGGTGTAGCTTTGAGGTAGAATGCCCCTGAGTTCAATCCCTAGTACTGCAAATAAATAAATAAATAAATAAATAAATAAATAAATAAATAAATAATAAAATTTCTATATTGAAAGAGCCAAAGCACAACTTGTGCATTTTGGCCAGCACATAGAAGGTGTAAAACCTAGCACACACAGCAGATATTCAGTAAATACTGAGATAATTAATGGGTATTGAGACAAACCTTGCTTTAGAAAGTTCCAAAAGTTATATATAATTTTAATAGGCTTAAGCAGACCAATCAGACCCCCGGGGCATTCTAACTTCGAGCTACACCCCCAGCCCTATTTTTTATTTTTTATTCTTTATTTTGAAACAGGGCCTCACTAAGTTGTGGAATGCCTCACTGGGTAGCTGAGGCTAGGCTGGAACCCAGATCCTCCTGTCTAAGCCTCCCCGGTACTGGGATTACAAGTGTGCGCCACAATGCCCGGCTTTGTATCTTAATTTTAAGTAAGGATGATGAGGACTAACGAGATCAACTGAATTTGCTAGCGGCAAAACAATATAGGCTAACAGATTTTTTTTTTTTTTTTTATGGTTCCATAACATGGCTTTTAGCAGCTTCTCTCAACCGTTTGTTCTCTTTCAACCTCAAAAACATTCTGGTCTAAGAATGGCTAAAAGAAAAAGCAGAAGGCTTTTCTGAGAAATTGAGTGTGGTACAGGAATGTAGAAGAAGCCATAAAGTCGGATTCTGGCACTTGCTAGCTCAGAAACCTCTCCAGAAGGTATCCCTATGGTATGGTGCCCTCTGGTGTTAGGAAGGAGTTATTTTGTCATGAGTGCATTTAGAACTAAGCAAAGATCAAGGGAGCTGAGCATGGTGGTGCAGGCTTGTAATCCCAGTACTTGGGAGGCTGAGATAGGAGGATCACAGGTTTGAGGACAGCCTCAGCAAGTAGTGAGACTCTCAACAACCTAGTGAGACCCTGTTTCCAAATACAAAATGAAATCGGGCTGGGGGTGTAGCTCAAAGGTAGAATACCTCTGGGTTCAATCCCCAGTATCACACACACACACACACACAAAATCAGTGGAGCTTCCACCAGATCTCTGGGTCTAGAGCACAGCATACTGTTAGTTTTGGGTATTCACTAATAAACAAAACTGTTGGGTGACTTCCAGTGTTACAATTTATGTCTACTGGTTAGGACAGTGGCATCCAACAGCTCTACCTTGAAAAGCAGGCTAATAACATCTAACATGCCTCTTTTTTTTCAAAGTAATCCTCTTTTATGTCACTCTATCCTTTCCTTAAAGATATAATTTTCTTTCCTTGCCTCTAACATCATAGTTTTTTGTTTTGTTTTGTTTTGTTTTCCTTAAGGGAGCCTCTCTTCCTCCAGTTTAATCAGACAGTCTCTTTTGATTTTTGCTTTCAATCATCTACAGCTCATTTCTACTAGTAAAACTGAACATAATTTTCAAGCTTCTCAAGTTTCTCTGGAATAAACTAGGAATATGTGCTTCTCCGAGATTGAGACTTTAGATAGGTCTTCCTAAAAATTTATTAACTTTCGCCTATGGCTTTGCAGTAATTTAATTTAAATACTTCTCCAATTTAGGGATATTCTTTAAATACTCCTAAAACCACATTTGTTTTATTTATTTATTTTTGCGGTAATGGGGATTGAACTCAGAGGAATTCTACCTCCGAGCTATACCCTCAGTCCTATTTTTTATTCTTTATTTTGAAGCAGGGTCTCACTAAGTTGCGGAGTGCCTCACTAGGTAGCTGAGGCTGGCCATGAACCCAGATCCTCCGGTCTCAGCCTCCCAAATGCTAGGATTACAAGCCTGCACCACCACACCCAGCTCCTATTTGTTTTATAATAAAGACCTATTTTTTGTTGTTGTTGTCAATAAAGATATTTAAAAACCTGTTTCTTTAACTCTTAAAAAGCTACTTAAAACTACACGGCTGGTTAAAGTATAAAAGTAAAAAGAGTTTAGTCCCTTCAGACCCGCCTCTTTGTCTTCAATTACAATTCAAAAACTACACAGAGGCATGGAATTTGGAGCAGCAGATCTAGCTAGATACCTAAGCAAGGTGTGAAAACTAGTACTAGTACAAGTAGTAATAGCATCCTGTATATTGGCTAAGACTCTAAAAGAACACATGTTGTTCTTTCTGCTCATGCTTAACAGAATGCTGGAGGCTAATGTTCAATGCCAGGAAAACCTGCAGCAGCCACACACACTCAGAGGCCCACACAGTCTGCTTACTAGGATAGGTGCCTGGCTGCTCCAGTTAAATGCCAATTGCATTACTGTCAAAATCAGCTCCTGGTCACAATATCAACAACTATGAACCATCCTCCACCCCCAACCCCCGCCGAAAAAAAAAGAAAGACTACTCAGGGCCAGCTTTCTAACTCAAAACCTAGAGCTGTGTTTGATACTCTTTAATCTTACCATATGCTATTTGGGTCCACAAATGTGTGAATATTTCTCAAGATGTCTGACCTATGCACCAAGATGTTGTGATTTTACTACAGGCTTAATACATCATACCCCTTTCTTGACCAATTAAAACAAGATATGGAAGTCAAGATCAAAATATTAGCTTTATTGTCCTTAACTTTTTTTTTTTTTTACAGTACTGTGAATTGAACCCAGGGGCATTCTACCTCCAAGCTACACCCCCAGCCCTATTTTTTATTCTTTATTTTGAAACAGAGTCTCACAAGTTCCAAAGAGCCTCACTAAGTAGCTGAGGCTGGCCAAGAACAGGGATACTCTTGTCTCCGCCTCCCAAGTACTGGGATTACAAGCATTATTATCCTTAATTTAATTGAATAATATAGCTTAACTTAATTGAATAATATAGCTCTAGACTTGCAGTCTAAATCTTTTAGATTACTCACCAAAGGGTAAAAACATAAAGCAATATCACCTACCTGTCAGATATCTTATTACTTTTCTTTGGTGAAGAGTGAGGGAGTGGGGGAAGATGAGAGAATCCCTGCATAATTGCCTCCGGTTTCTAATGAATAGAGGCAGTGGGGTATGGTGGTGTGCATGTAATCCCAGTACTCAGGAGGGTGAGACAGGAGGATCGCAGGTTCGAGACTAGCCTCTGCAACTTAGTGAGACTCTGAGCAACCTAGGGAGAAAGATTCTATTTAAAAAAGGGAGGAAGAGCTGGGCATGGTGGCACATTTTTGTAATCCCAGTTCATGTACAATGCTTTGTTCATCACCATAATATCCCATGCATCCTTAGACCAAGGAACATATTTTGTATCAAAGAAAGTGAAGCAATGGGCTCATGCCCAGAAAATCCACAGATCCAACTCTATGTTCCAACACCAAGATGCAGCAGGGTACCATAACAGGAAGGCTTAAAGACTCAGCTACTGCAGCAATTGGGTTCACTCTATGAGGCTCTATGAAGGTGAGTACCTCTATGAGGCTGGACACTATTCTTCAGAGTATTATATATGCAGCGATATATTGGAGCTAACTTGTACTAGCTTGCAAAAGCCAGTAATTAAATATTCAGAGATTCTGCAAGCTAACTGCTAAACACAGTCATGGTTGAACATTAAAATTATACTAAGATGAAACATAGTATCCTAGATTGGATTCTGAAACTGAAAAAGGACATTAAAAAAAAAACTGATGGATTTTAAATAAAGTCTAACTTAGTTGATAATACTACATTAATAATTTCTTAGTTTTCTTAGCTTAAATAGGTATTTCATCAATGTATCATGGTACATTTCTTAGTTCAGATGTACCATAGTCATATAAGACATAGTCATATAAGACATTAGAGAAAGCTGGGTGACGGTTATATAGGAATGTTATACTTACTATCTTGCAACTCCTTTGCAAATCCTAAGTTATTTTAAATAAAAACATATGAATTTTTATTTGAAATAATTTTAGATTTCTACCATATATGTGTATATATTATATAAACATATATAGATTAGATTTTTAAAGAAGGTAATAAATACTCAACATTTCCTAATTATTTTACTGTTCCCCATTGCTATGGGTTGAATGATTCTGTCCCCTCAAGCAGTTACAGATTTCCCACTATGGCTAGTCCTAGGCTCCTGACTCCCTACACCTCCCCTTGTAAATAAACCCTCTTTAAATTACCCTATTTGAAGTATGCCACCTGTTTCCTGTTAGGACCCTATGTGACAAACTCATGTTTCTCAACTATAAGATGGAGATAAGAATAATACATGCTTCTGGAAAGTGTTGAGAGAATAAAATGAAAGTACCTATATAAAAAGTACTTTGCAAACTGCAAAGGACTATAAAAGTTAATTGTGAGCTGGATGTGGTGGCTCACACTTGTAATCCCAGCATTTGGGAGGCTGAGACCGAGGATCCGGGTTCTTGGCCAGCCTTAGCTACCTAGTGAGGCACTCTGCAACTTAGTGAGACCCTGTTTCAAAATAAAGAATAAAAAATAGGGCAGGGGGTATAGCTTGGGGGTAGAATGCCCCTGAGTTCAATCCCCAGAACTGCAAAAAAAAAAAAAAAGTTAATTGTGTTTGGGGAAATGACTATTAGGGTCAATTACCCTCTCTGATTTCTTCTAGGTTCAGTAGGAACCATATCCAGCAAACTCCCAGAATTGTTTTATCTCTTCATAGCGGAGAACTTGTCAATGGCTTTTCATTGCCTTGAGCAAAGGTTGTCATTATCCTAACATTAAGACCTCCACAGCTTAGACTCTAGTCACTCTCCAGTTTGTCTTTCTCCTCTACCCTCATAAAGTCCAGCCCCACAGATGTACGCCAAGAGAACTGAGGTGTTTGCTCACTTGGTCATGTCATTCCCCATACTTGCCCTTCAAGCCCATCTTCACTTTCTGTCCCTCGGTGCCAGCCTAAGTAAGGCTTTGGAAAATTCAAAGTTACTAGGAATATAATTTTCTTATAAATTAATCAAATATTGGGACTCTGGTGTGTCTTATGACATTAAGAAAAGCCCCATTTTTAGTTTCTCAATTCTTTCTTTCTTTCCTTTTGTGTGTATGGTACTGGGGATTGAACCCAGGGGTACTCTACCACTGAGTTACACCTCCCTATTTTATTTTTGACATAGGGTCTCACTGAGTCCTATCCCATCTTTGAGTTTGTCCTTGAACCTGAGATCCTCCTGTCTTAGCCTTTCAAGTGCTAGGATTACCAGTGTGAGTCACCACACCCAGCTCAGCTCGCAATTAACTTTTATAGTCCTTTGCAGTTTGCAAAGTACTTTTTATATAGGTACTTTCATTTTATTCTGTCAACACTTTCCAGAAGCAACCCAGCTCAACTTGTAGTGGGATAACACAGTCCCACAGTCCTTGGCCTCCATGATAAAAAGAATTTTAACACGTGTCAGTCAGGAACAAAAGGCAGGAATTTATTTGGGAAAAAACTAGGGACTCGGGGGAAGCAGGTAAGTGGAGGTCTTCCAGGCCAGGGGAGCAGGAAGGTGAGAGAGAGAGCCTCTTTGCCTCATTTAGTCCTTATATGGATTTCCAAGAGGGGATTGGCACAGAAGCAGTCTGGACCTCCTCTTCTCAGGTATAGGTGGTCATTCAAAGAAGGGGTGGGCACAGAAGAAGTCTGGACCTCCCCTTTCTCAGGTTTTCAAAAGATGTGAGGTCACTGGCTGAGATCTGACCTTTGTCCTGAATTTCAGGTGGGGTGGGGGGAGTAAAGGCGTGGCCCTGAGACTTCTGCCTAAGATTTGGGCACACCCTATAGAGTGGAGTTAGGCTATGAACTCTCCAGATTTTAAAACTATATCTTTTCCTTTGCTTCCCAATGTCTCCTTTCTGCCTAAATTTTATTCCTTCTACTCTACCTCATCAAACTCACTCATTTTTTATGCAGGTTCCAGGCCTCAACCTACTTCCCTTTCCTTTTAATTTGCCGGGAGCCACTTTCTTTCCAGAGACTTTTCTCCTTCCTGGATGGCTCTCACTCTTCTTATCTACTCAGTTCTCATAAGTTTTTGAAAATAAGTCCCTAGTTTTTCCTCTTTTAAGCATTTGCATTTGTAGAGAGCAGGTGGGAAGAACGAATGAGCTAGCAGGTTAGAAGAGGCTTGATGAACTCTGAACTAGTCTGGCAGCCTCCCCCTTAGCCTCTATTGCTATTCCTTTTCTGTGCTTTGTTTCTTTTATCTCTCTGTGTCTAGCTCAGGAAGCACCACTTCTGTCACTAGTTAAGGGCCCTCTGTCCATTTCAAGAGACTCCAGACTAGCTGCCTCGCATTTAAACATCTGCATTCTAGTTGGATATCATGTCATGACAACTGTCACTTTTGAATATTCATGTAGTCCTTATAATTACTCTGCATGTTACCTCATTATTGATGAAACAGATTTCCGGAGGTTAAGTGTTTTGGCCAAAGTTATATAGGTGGTAAAAGAAGGTAAGGAGTGGAGCATAAGTCTATTTATCTCTAAAATTTGTTTTTCTTCCACTCTTCCAAACTGCATTAGTGGATACTAGACTATTATATGAAAGTATATGAAGGCACTCTCTTTGTTATTTCAATCTTAATGTTTGTGTCTTTTATCATTTAAATTTTTTTATTTATTTAAGAATATTGCCTCCATACTATTTATAAAATTAACTGAAGACTAAAAGATTGCTTTTTATGTCATGGTATTAACCTTTATACCTTCGGTAAAGGTTTAATGCATTGCATATGTTTACTCTGTATTTATTGGTTAATGGCTCCAGAAGGATTTTATTAGATTAAATATATTATCTGCCTGTTTAATTTTTTATGCATAGGAGTTCCTCCTTATCCGCTGTTCACTTTTCCTGGTTTCAGTTACCCATAATTAGGCTGGGTGTGGTAGAGCACAGCTTTAGTCCTTGCACTTGGGAGGCCAAGGTCAGAAGATCATTTGAGTCCAAGGCTTAAGATCAGTCTAGGAAAGATGGTAAGATCCTGTTTCAACAAAACAAAACAAATGAAAATTAATTCATGTTTTTTTTTTTTTTTTTTTTTGCGGTACTGGAGATTGAACTCAGGGGCATTCTACCTCTGAGCTATACCCCTAGCCCTATTTTTATATTCTTTATTTTGAAACAGGGTCTCACTAAGTTGCGGAGTTCCTCACTAGGTAGCTGAGGCTAGCCTCGAACCCGGATCCTCCGGTCTCAGACTCCCAAATGCTGGGATTACAAGCATGGGCTACTACGCCCGGCTAAATTCATGTTTTAAATAACTTTCATTATAGTATATTGTCAAAATTGTTCTATTTTACAAGAAGTAACTTAATTTTGTTGAGTGTGGTGGCACATGCCTGTAATCCCTCTACTTGGAAGGCTGAGTCAGGAAGATCACTGATGGAGTACAGCCTCAGCAATGTAGCGAGACTCTCAAGAACCTAGCAAGACCCTGTTTCAAAGCAAAAAAATAAAAAGGAATAGGGCTGGGGGTGTAGCTAGGAGGTTGAATGCCCCTCGGTTCAATCCCTAGTATCATAAAAAAAGTTAATTTCTTACTCTGCCTAATTTCTAAATGAAATTTTATTATACATACAGTTTGGCAGTAACTGCAAAGTCCTTAAACTCTGGATCTGGAATGCTTGTTGGTAAAGAACCATCTGATTCAGGTGAGTCATTTTCCCTCCAAACAAATCTGCACATATTCATACTGATCTGGAATACTTCCTACCTACTGATGCAATCATGAGGACCTGTGATTATGAATAAAAATTGTTTTATAATCCTATATGTATATAGTAATGCATATGTGTATCTCACATATACAACCGTGTTTGTGAGTGTGTTTTCTGGATGAAATTAACACGCGAATAGTTGGATTGAGGAAAAAAATTGCCTCTTTAATGCAGGTGGGTCTCATCCAATCAATTAAAAACCATAATTCTATAAGCCACTTCCACACAGTCGGTTTAGTGTATGGAATTAGCTCATGGAATCATGAAGGCTGAGAAGTCCTAAGATCTGTGGTTTGACTACCTGGAGACCTGGAAGAGCCCATGCTGTACCTTCCAGTGCAGAAGCCAGCAGGCTGCAGACCCTTTAAGAGCCCATTTTCCAGTTCAAGACTTAAGCCAAGAGACTATGTCCCAACTCAAGTAGGCAGGAGGAGTTCCCTTTCACTCAACCATTTGTTGTATTCAGGTTTTCAGTTGATTGGATGAGGCTCACCAGCATTAAAGGAGACAATTTCCTTTCCTCTGTCTACCCACTCAAGACTTAAGTTCATCCAGAAAACATCCTCGCAGACACAGCCTGAATAATGTTTGACAAAATATCTGAGCACCTGTGGCCCAATCAAGTTGACACATAAATTGACCATCACATCCTCCCACTGAAATTGTGGACTATCTTTAGTTTTTCTCCCTAAGAACTAAGTTTGACAAAGTTGATACTGGAATGTCAGTCGAGACACAGAGGTAGTTCCAGGACACGTGGCTGAATTCTTCAATGAGAAGCAGCTTAGAGAGTTAATTATAGTTCATCAAACCTGCTCTGAAGTCAACACAACCATGGTGGCACATTCATACTTCCTCCTAGACAAACTGAGCTCCTATTTCAGGCAATACAATACTAGGTAAAATGAAATCCAATTTATAAGATACAATGGGACAAAGGCTTAAGGCTTGCTTGAGGTAAAAGAAATACTTCAAAATACAGACTTAATTAGATAAATGTCTACTTAATTTTTTATTATAATTAGTGACAGGTTCCTTCTAGTAAATATTTTAGACCTGCAGAACAATATAGACTGTTGCAACTACACAACTCTGTTGATGTAGTGCAAAAGCAGCTATAAACCCTTTGTAAATAAATGGATGTGTTCCAATAAACCTTTTTTCACAAAACCAAATGGCTGGTCTGTGGGTTATTGTTGAACCCTACTAAAGAATGGTGTTATCTGCATGGTTGTACTTTGGTTGCTGGACCTTCTGTATTTCAATTTGCAAAAGAGAGAGAGAGGGAGAGGGAGAGAGAGGGGTAGAGGGAAAGGGGGAAGGAAGGAAGGAAGGAAGAAAGGAAGGAAGGAAGGAAGGAAGGAAGGAAGGAAGGAAGGAAAGAAAGAAAGAAAAACATTAATGGAATTTCTCATTCCAAGTGTTTTAAGGCCCCGACCCAGAAGTGGCACATAGTCACTTCTGTGTTCATGTCTTATTAGCTCAGCTGTGGTTCCGTAGCTGCTAGGGAGATTGGGAGTCCAGTCTCTACCTAGATAGTCATGTACCTTCTTAATTTCTGTCGTTGTTGGGAAGAGTAGATTTTGGTGGAAAATTGCAGCCATTGCCACCAACTACTTAGGAGATAATTACACAATTCATTCATATTCATCCCCCCCCCCCCCAGGGATTGAATCCAAGGGTGTTCTGCCACTGACCTACATTCCTGGGCCATTTTATTTATTTATTTATTTATTTATTTATTTATTTATTTATTTATTTATTTATTTATTTATTTATTTATTTATTTATTTATTTATTTTGCGGTACTGGGGATTGAACTCAGGGGCATTCTACCTCTGAGCTACACCCCCAGCCCTATTTTTTATTCTTTATTTTGAAACCGAATCTCACCAAGTTGCAGAGTGCCTCACTAGGTAGCTGAGGCTGGCTGCAAACCCGGATCCTCCGGTCTCAGCCTCCCGAATGCTGGGATTACAAGCATGCGCCACCACGCCCGACCATTTTATTTATTTTGAAACATGGTCTTGCTAAGTTGCTGAGGCTGGCCTCTCAAACCTGCAATCCTGTCTCAGTCTCTCAAGCACAATCTTTTCTCTTGTTGCAGGTTTTACTTAATGAGGAAATTATTTTCCTTCATTTGAAATAATTCTCATAAAATTTTTCTGATTATATAATATATAATTCTTAGACCTACTTAGACCTTATATTTATTTTATCCTAGGTTGTTGTGATCTGTGCCTTTAGAGAATTCATAGTATGTTCAAACAAATAGTATATCTGATCATAAAAAATAGTATAGTCATCGATATTTAATTATTGGGGCTGGGGGGATAGCTCAGTGGTAGGGCACTTGCCTAGCATATATGAGCCCCTGGTTTGATCACCAGCATTGCAAAGTAAAATAAAAATAAGAAATCAATGGCTAAATTGAGTGCTGCATTTTATAAGCATTCAGGGAAGGAGTCCAAGGTAATTCATACTTTTATCTAGGATATGACCCTCTGTCTTCACACTGAGTCGATACAGTAGTGTTCTTTTGTATGAACACAAGTGGGAGCTGAATTTAGAAGACAACTTCAAAAAATTGCACTTGAGTCATGAATTTTAGTATGAGCTCTTCATTTCGAGGAACAGAAGCCTTTTCAAGCTATTTTAAACAGAAAAAAAAACAGGATGAACAGAGCCAGGGGTTTTAATGCTGTTGAGTTAGCATCAATCTGCTTCCCTTCATGTACTGGCTTCAGTTTTACAAAAACTCTTTCTGCATGACAGGAAAAGGGGCTGCTAGCAATTCTAAGTCTATATCATCATGTGTGTGTGTTTCACTGAGGATTGAGAAGCATTCTACCTCTGAGTTATACCCCTATCCCCCCACTTTTTGTTTTGAAACAGAGTCTTGCTAAGTTGCTGAGGCTGGCCTCAAACCTATGGTCCCCTTGTCAAAGCCTCCCAAGTAATTGGAATTGCAGGCATGTACCACTAAGTCTTGTCTTATGATATTCTTTCCCTTTTTTGTTTTTTGTGAGGAGTATAAAAATGTAAACAATACGCTTGGTATGGAGTTATTAGACTTGGGGCAACCTCTAGTTATGTGACCTTAAGTAAGGATACACACGAACACTGGTTATCAGTTTCCATAAGTATACAATGAGGAGGTAGAACTAGATGACACCCTAGATTCCTATATGTTTTAAAATTCTAAAGGTTTGCATGTATGACGTTGTAGAAATCAATGGTGACTTGGATTGTTTGGGCAGGCCATATATAATCTGAAAAGCCACTAGGTGTCACCCTCATCACAGATTTTGCTGTTTAAACCCTTTAAATGCTAAGGGGAGTTGAGCAGGCTGGTAAAAATCATACTTCTTCAATCATGTCTGTCAGTTTGTTTTTAGAAAACAGACATTTTTTCATATAAATCAAATGACTTAGCTAAGTTCACATGGTTAGTTAGCCTTAACACCAGACTTCTTGGCATCTATTCCAGTAGATAGATTTTTCTTTCTTTAAGATGAATGATGCATGGAAATGGTGTGTGTGTGTGTGTGTGTGTGTGTGTGTGTGTGTGTGTGTGTTTCTGAGGATTGAACCCAGGGACATTCTAGCTCTAAGCTACATCCCTTTTTTATTTTATTTTGAGACAGGGTCTCACTATATTATCAAGGCTGTGAACTTGCGATTCTCCTGCCTCAGCATCCCAAATAGCTGGAATTATAGTCATGAGCCATCAAGCATGGCCAAAATGATGTTTCTGTTTAAGCTATCAACTTTTATATTATTTTTTGAGGCACCAGGGACTGAGTCTAACCCCCAGCCCCTTTTTAAAAAAAATTTTTTGAGACAGGGTTTCACTAAATTGCCTATGCTGGCCTTGAATTTGCTTTCTGCCTCAGCCCCCTAAGTAGCTGGGATTACATGGGTGTACCACTGTGCCTAAAGATAGCATTATTTTTAAATTTTCTTCTTGAACTATTATTATTTATAGTAATTGGGAAACTGATTGTTCAAGATTTCTATGAAAGCCGGGCGTGGTGGCGCACGCCTGTAATCCCAGCATTCGGGAGGCTGAGACCGGAGGATCCGGGTTCGAGGCCAGCCTCAGCTACCTAGTGAGGCACTCCGCAACTTAGTGAGACCCGGTTTCAAAATAAAGAATAAAAAATAGGGCTGGGGGTGTAGCTCGGAGGTAGAATGCCCCTGAGTTCAATCCCCAGTAC
>PVLC010010649.1:0-16074 GCA_004027655.1 Graphiurus murinus | reverse complement strand
GATTTCTATGATTAAAATCTGACCACTAAAGTGATATTACTTATAGATCACCATTCTATCTTGAAACACATTTAGAGATAATTCATAGTAGGATGTAAGAAATTGGAAAGATCTGAATAAAAGTGGAAATTAAAATTTAAAAATACCTAGCTTATCTGGAGTTCAGACTTCAGTGACCTTAGGTTTTCCTTTAACAGGGCCATGGATGGAAAGGTGAAAGGGAGAGTTATATGGAGGAGTTATTTATGCAGTGCTTATAAGTGAGAATTTACAATTAATCCTTTTTTTCAGAGTAGGGATGAGAATAGATTGTGAAATATAAATAACGAACCTAGGCGTGGTGGTGCACACCTATAATCCAAGTATTTGGGAGGCTGACACTGGAGGATCCCAGTTTCAAAGCCATCCTCAGCAATTTAGCATGACTCTAAGCAACTTAGCAAGACCCTGTTTCTAAATAAAATAGAGCTTGGAGGTGTAACTAGGAGGTAGAATGCCACTGGGTTCTATCCCCAGTATCATACACACACACACACACACACACACACACACACACCACTGACACCCTAGATTTACACAATAAAATTGCTTCTTAAAAATATATATAAATAATGAGTGTTAATACTGGCTTTGCTGTCTTAGTAAACTGAGAATATTATTATAGAGATACTATGGGATGTTTGAAAAAGTTGTGGAAGCATGGTGGTGTACACTTGTAATTCCAGTACTTGGGAGGCTGAGACAGGAGGATCACAGGCTCAAGACCAGCCTTAGCAATTTAGCAAGACCCTCAGCAACTTAGTGAGACACTGTTTCAAAATAAAAAAGGGCTGTGTGTGTAGCTCAGAGGTAGAATGCCCAGTACCCCCACCCTGCCCCCACATACACACAGAGTTATAGAGAATGGAAAGTGTTACCTAATTGGAGCAATCAAGATGATGGCAGTTACAATATGTCCATGCACATCTCCCAGGAAGAGATCCCTGTGGAGATGAGCTGAGAAAACCTAAGAGCTCAAAGTAAAGAGAGAGAAGAGCAGAAGGAAAGTTCGTGGGATTAACATCTCTGTGGATGGTGAAGTCACAAAACTGATTTTCTACTTCCCAAAAGATAAGAGGTAACCGGGTGTGGTGGCGCACGCTTGTAATCCCAGCATTCGGGAGGCTCAGACCGGAGGATTCGGGTTCGCGGCCAGCCTCAGCTACCTAGTGAGGCCCTCCTCAACTTAGTGAGACCTGGTTTCAAAATAAAGAATAAAAAATAGGGCTGGGGGTGTAGCTCGGAGGTAGAATGCCCCTGAGTTCAATCCCCAGTACCGCAAAAAAAAAAAGATAAGAGGTGATTCGGAGACATTCTGCAAAGGTGAGAAAACGGGAACTTGCTCGGAACCAATACTGAGATGTGACCAGCCTCTCCTTAAGAATCTGTTTAAAACTATGATGTTCTCCAGCTGGATATGGAAGTCTAAGGAACCAGCTCTTGTGTTTTCTCTCTCCATCTTTGTTTTGTTTTCCCAGCTCAGTTCCAACATGAAGGAAGGCCAAGACCTGGATAGTGTCTTAAGCTATTTTCAGTTTTATTTTATATCTTGTTTCTGAAGAGAACAACTGGGATGTTCTGCTGTTTTTATTATTTTGTGTGGTCAGGAACTAGAATTCTTCTACCTCTTTCTTAAGACTCTTAATGAATTTATGCTAAAAAAATTAAATGTTGCTTGTTGCATGCAGGAAGACGCCAGCTGGTTTGGGAGAGGGAGAGAGTCAAGTTCACCACTGTTCATTTCCACACCTCTCGGGCCTATGCTGATTGTATTTCTATATTCCCTCAAGTCAGCCTCATGCTTTGCAAATTGGTAATGATGTCAGAGTCAGCAAATAACCAGAAAATGTGCTTTGTTTCATATTCTCATGTTCATTACTGGGAAAAGCCTTATTTCCTGCCTAGTTTGATTATATTATGATGATGCTGGTGTAGATCCTGCTTCTGTGTGTGAAGGTGGCGTCAGCATTCCTGTTATGAGCTTTGCTTGTCAGGCTTTTATAATGTGGCTGTGAAATTCTGCCTCAAATCTTATATTTGCTCTCAATCCCAGAGACATTCAGGAAAGAAAATTATTTTATCTTCAGTTGAATGAAATGTTAAAGAATTAAAGTAATTAACAGCAAAAATCTCCAACTGTTCAAATCTAACTGCTAGTTTTCAACTCCAAACCCTAGTGCAGATTTTTTTAATTCAGTAAGTTCTCACATTTTTGCATCAATTTTACTATAATTTGGAAGTTCATCTTTAAGTGAGAAAAGGACATTTGATTTCTCTGCAAATAAACCAATTCAGCAACTCGATGAGGAAATTCTATTTTTAACTAGTTGCCATCTTTAATGAAATAGTTCCTAAGGCCTGTACAATGGAAGAGGAGAGCAGGCAGCAAACAGTGCTGGAAGAACTGCCTATGTTTGTTCCAATGTTGTCTTTCTTCAATCTGAGAAATAAACCTACAGAAATCCTGCTTGGCTCAACTTTTCTGTCTCAAGGTGGATATGTTTTTCCTCTCTAAAATTTTGGTTCAAATTCTGATTTTTTTTTAATAAAAAGGAAGTTCTGGGGATAAAAGTAAATAGAACATAGCTACACATCCATCAAATTCACTTTGTAAAAGTGCCTCTTTCTCGATTATCAGCTAGTTAGCCAGGTGTTGTGGAGTTTTGAAACACTCTCCCACTTGAACTGTGTTTCTGGAATACTCTCATTTTTTAAGTTGCCAATTTATCTGCACTCCTCCATTTTTAGCCTATTCATGTAATGATAATTTGGGTGACCCTAAGGCTTTTGTTGAACTTATATTTGGAGACAAGGGCTCAGGTCAGGGACACAACTCCTTTGGAGTTGTCTTTTGCTGTTAATGACTTCAAAGAAAACAACCCAGAACCATATTGGAGATAGGAGCTAATTTTTTTTTTTATCAGGAATTTTGTGGTAGGGTTTTTGGGGTAAGCCAAACTATGCACAACCTTAATCACCTTCAAAACCATAAATGACAGTGTTTCACTTTAATAGGTTTAATTTGAATTAGAAGACAGTCAATTGGAAAAAATAGCAGAAGTATTATAGGTTACACCAAGCTAAATATGCTTCCTGATTAAAAAAGGTTCTCTACACATAGTAGGGACTATGGGAGGGTAAAGGCGGCAAAAGAAACCTGGTCACTACTTTGCTGTGTGATCCTCACTAAGTTGCTACATTTCTCTGAAAGTCAGATTGTAGAAGTTTCTTTCAACATTAAAAAAAGTGAGCTATCATAATAATAGTATTTTTATTAAGTTCAGTAATTTTTATTGTTATTGTTTTATAAGTTTTATCATTTATTGTTAATTTTATTATTTAGTTCAGGTACTGGCAAACTTTTTCTAGAAAAAGGCAGATAGCAAATATCTTCAGCTCTGTAGACCCCATGATATCTGTCACAACTACTCAACTCTGCTACTGCAGAGTGAAAGCAGCCATAGACAATATGTAAATGAATGGATGTGACAATGTTCCAATAAAGCTTTATTTATAAACACTGGTGATTCATAGGCCGTAGTTTGCCGACTGTTGGTTTATTACGTGCCTGCCTTCTTATTCTGTACCAGGTACCATGTTAACTTCTTTACATACATTGGAATACCTACTGAGGTAGGTACTATTATTGTTATCAGTTTATAAATCAAGAGGCCAAAACTCAGAGGAATTTATGCACTTGCCCAAGGACACATAGTTAGTTAGTAAATGGCAGAGCTGGAATTTTGGATCAAGTCCTCCTCCTCAGCTTTTGTCCACAAGGGACTTGCAAAGCCCAGCAGTGAATGCTGGGAAATGTGATGCCAACTTGAATAACTCCAATTGGTGAGTTACAGTAGCATTTAGAATAGTTGGGTCACAGAACACATTTTCCAGGTGATTCTTGGACTCTGTCTTGGTAATATAGGTAAAAATAATTTGTTTATAAATAATTTGCTACTGTATTTTTTCTATCATATTTTAACTTAATGGAGGGATTCCCCTTTTCTCAAAATTAACTAGTAACTTTTCCATTTGCTTTTTTCCTTTCAAAAACAAGAGAAAAACTGTTAAGATGCACTATTTATTTAGACCTGAGTTCTTCTTTTTAAGTGAGAAAAACTCATAGCATATTTTTTCTGTTGTCCAAGAAGTAAAAACAAAAAACATTGTTTTCAAAATGGAAACAATGAGATAGGCTTGGCAATATCACAGAGATGGTGAATTATAATTCAGCATGAATGTTATTTCTATCCTTTTATATGATTTGACAGTCTCTGATGGGCTTGATCTTCGGCTGAATGGTGTTTGTCATGTGGAAAACTGTATGCATTTTTTACAATAAGAGTATTGGATTGTTATTCAAGCAGAACAGCTCAGTTATGACATTTGGAAGTATATTGAGGAGCAGAACCCAGAAAGCCGACCAGGGAGAGCAAAGGAGCCCGTCTGTGCAGCAGTGGTGCCACGCCTCAGAGCAGCGGCCACCATTGAGCCAGCCACCCGGAGTCTACTAACACCGAGGTATTTAAGGACCATCTGCATTCCCAGCAATTAGAAGTGGAGTAAGCAACTCCAGAACTCCACATCCTAACCAGGTGGCATATCCCTGCACCTTCAACAGTGATTGGAACACGTGTTATGACTAGCATAAACCCACATGGGGCCACCCCAGCTCACCTCTCCCTCAAGAGCTGGAGCAGTGATCAACTGCACTGCAGAGCTTGAATCAAAACTGCCGCAAAAGCATCTACTTAATGGAAGGAAAGAAAAGCAAAACAGCAGAAAAGTGAACAAAGCAACAAAAACACCTGATCAGAACCCAGAAAGCAGACCAGGGAGAATAAAGGAGCCAGTGCGTGTATGGCAGTGGCAGCCGCCATTTTGGAAGCTGCCTACAGCAGCAGGATCTACCCAAAAGGTCTGCAGAGGACAAATCAGGTCTGTTCTTACAACCTTGCAGGGTTTTTTTGTTTTTGTGGGGTTTTTTTGTTCCTTGTTGTTGTTTGTTTTTCAGGTTTTTTGTTTTGTTTTTACCCTGTTTTCATTTTGCATTGCTTTGATTTATCTATGTTTGTTTGGAGGATTGGTTGCTTCGTTAGCTTTTGCTAGACCCTAGAAGTCAACACCTGAAACCCACCAAAGGCACCAATAGAGTGGACAGAAGAAGTCCCAGAGTAATTGCAACTCAGTACAAGATACTATTCACAGAGAGAAAATAAAAATAAGAAACCTATAAGTTCAGAGAAAGCTTGCAAGAGCAGCAAAGATATAAATTTAAGAACAGGGAAACCATGGGAAGGAAAAATAGCAAAGAAACAATGAGTCAACACAATCCCACAATAACAGAACTCAACAATACTGAATGTCAGAGATTACCAGAAGAACAATTCAGATCTTTAATAATAGAAATGATACAAAACTTCCAGAAATAATGCAGAGAGGGCTAGAAAGAAATAAAGGAACAAATAAACAAAGAATCTGACACCCTGAGCAGAAATCATAGAGAAGCTTTGAGGGAAGTGAAGGATGTGAAAAATTCAATAATAGAAGTGAAGGCATCAATACAAACGATAAACAGTAGATTAGATCACATGGAAAATAGAATATCACTCCTAGAAGATGACCATTCCAAAAAGGAATCCATTGTACATAATCTACAAAATAAAATTCGAAAGTATGAATTGGACATGGATGAGATCTGGGCCAACTTTAAAAGAGCTAACCTAAGAATAATAGGCATAGAAGAGGGATTAGAAGTTGAAACTAATGGGAAAAAAAACCTTTTCAAAGAAGTAATATCACAGAATTTTCCAAACATAGAAAGACAAGTTGACACACAGGTACAGGAAACATATAGAACCCCCTTTAGACAAGACCAAAGAAGAGGTTCACCACATCACATAATAATCAAGTTGACTAATGTAGAGGCTAAGGAGAGAATTCTAAAGGCAACAAAAGTAAAAGGCCAAATGACATTTAGAGGCAAACCAATCAGAATCACTCCACACCTCCCAAATCAAGTCATGAAAGCCAGGAGGGCCTGGAGTAACATATTACAAACTGAAAGAAAATAACTTGCAGCCAAGATTCTCATACCCAGCAGAACTCTCAAAATTGACAGGGATATAAAAGCCTTCCATGACAAACAGAAATTGAAAGAATTTATGTCTTCTAAAACTAGCACTAGAGAAAATACTCAAACAGATTAACTACAAAGGAGAATTAACAAGTAAATGTCAGAACCAGAGAAACAATAATTTCCAAGAAGCAAACAACTAAGCAAAGAAGAAGAAACACTACGGCAAACAGAAGTCAAAACTCAAAATTGAACACCATCTCTCAATAATCACACTGAATATAAATGGTCTCATCTCCCCAATAAAAAGGCACAAGGTGGCAAGATGGATTAAACCTCAGAATCCATCTATATGCTGCCTGCAAGAAACACACCTTACAAGTAAAGATTCCAACAAATTAAAGGCGAAGGGCTGAGGGAAGGTAATCCATGCCAATGGAACTCAAAGACAAGCAGGAGTTGCAACTATGCTATCAGATAAATTAGATTTCAAGTCTAAGCTTATCAGAAGACACAAAGCAGGTCAACTTTTACTAGTAAAAGGAATAATCCAGCAAGAAAATAACAATTATCAACATCTATGCCCCAAACATAGGTGCAGCCACTTTCAAAAAACACACTCTGCATGTGATCCCAATACACATAGATCTCAATACACTAATATTAGGAGACTTCAATACTCCTCTCAAATCACGACACCAATCTTCTAAACAAAAGGTGAGTAAAGATGTTTCAGGCCTAAATAATACCATAAACCAAATGGACCTACTAGACACAGAATATTTCACCCAACTGCAGCTGAATTCACATTTTTCTCAGCAGCCCATGGAACCTTCTCCAAAACAGATCACATTATGGGCCACAAACAGAACACTGGCAAATTAAAAAAATGTAGCATAATTCCCTGCATCTTTTCAGACCACAATGGAGTGAAACTAGAAATTATCTCTAAGAAGATCCAGAGTAACCATGTAAACACATGGAGACTGAACACCACATTGCTGAACGAGGATTGGGTCATAAAAGAAGTAAGGGGAGAAATTAAAAAATTCCTTGAAACCAATGAAAACAGAGACACAACATATCAAAACCTCTGGAACACCTTGAATATCAGGACTCCTTAATAGCTGGATCTTGAGCAAGGCTCGGTCTGCTGGAGTCCTGCAAGGCAGATGATTCCAAAAGAAGGAATGCGTGACATATCCCACTTTGCATTATGTTATTTGGGAATTTGAGGTACTTTGGGTTTTGCTTTCACATTAAGTATAAAGGAAAATTTCTTAGAAACACAAGATGGCTGGACTGATTATGATTCCTCAATATTACCTGAAAAACGTAGCTTCAGCATGCCTCAAAGATACTCATTAACCTTTTACAGACATCAGGAAATGGGCTTTGCAAGCTCAGTTACTAAACACCCTTATGTTCTCTATCAGCACACAGGTTAGAAGCAAAATAAATAAGCCAAAGAGACTTAGGTCTACTATTTTATCTATGAGTAAAGAAAACTTTAAGACAGATAGTTTACCCCTCTCTGGAACCTCCCCCTTGTCTCCACCACACATTAACTAACTCTAGCGGCCTGAGGAAAAGATAAAAAACACTGCTTACAGAAGCTAAGCAAATAGTGAAGATTTAAACTACTAACTAGAGACTCTTCTTCGTCGTTAACCTTTAACACTGTTTTTGTACTAAAAGAATTTTTATATATGTATTGTATTCTGTAGCCTTTACTGTTTTCTTAATACTATGGGAAATGGCTTTTCTAGTTAAAGATGTACCCACTCAACTTTTAGAAAAACAAGTCTTTAAAAGTTCCTGTTCTATATGCCTCATTGTAAGTATAAAATACAACCACTACAAAAAATAAAACAGATGCACTTCAAAACTACATTAGGTGGGAGCATATTCTCACAACTTCTTCTCATTCCACACCTAATAAGGGACCCCCGACCCTGCTGCCTCAAGGGCTGGCTCCTGACACTTGAAGGCAGTACTAAGAAGAAAACTTATAGCACTGAGTGCCCACATAAGAAGAATGGAAACTCACCAAATAAATAACCTAATGACATAGCTCAAAACCCTTGAAAAACTAGAACAGTCTAACCCCAAAGCCAGTAGAAGATAGGAAATTATGAAAATCAGAGCAGAAATTAATGAAATAGAGAATTAAAAAAAAAAACAGAAAATCAACAAAACCAAAAGCTGGTTTCTTGAAAAAATAAACAAGAGAGATAAAACATTGGTCAACCTAATGAAAAGAAAGAGAGAACCAACCCAAATTACCAAAATAAGAGATGAAAAAGGTGATATTACCACTGACAGTGTGGAAATACAGAGGATCATCAGAAACTATTTTGAAAAACTATACTCCAATAAAATGGAAAATCTAGAAGAAATTGACAAATTTCTAGATACATATAACCTTCCTAAATTGAGTCAAGAAGAGATAGAAAACTTATACCAACCAATAACAATCAAAGAGATAGAAACAACAATAAAGAGTTTACCATAAAACCAAAGCCCAGGGCCAGATGGTTTTCCAAGTGAATTTTATTTCTCTTTTTTTTTTGCGGTACTGGGGATTGAACTCAGGGGCATTCTACCTCCGAGCTATACCCCCAGCCCTATTTTTTATTCTTTATTTTGAAACCGGGTCTCACTAAGTTGTGGAGTGCCTCACTAGGTATCTGAGGTTGGCCGCGAACCCAGATCCTCCGGTCTCAGCCTCCCAAATGCTGGGATTACAAGCGTGCGCCACCACGCCTGGCTTCCAAGTGAATTTTATAAAACATTTATAGAAGAGCTATTCCCAATACTCCTCAAACTATTTCATGAAACAGAAAGAAATGGGACCCTCCCAAACACATTCTATGAAGCCAGCATCACATTAATACCAAAGCCAAATAAAGATAGCTCAAGAAAAGAAAACTATAGGCCTATATCATTGATGAACTTAGATGGAAAACTTCTAAATAAGATACTAGCAATGTGCACTCAAAACCACATCAAGAAAATTATACACCATGACCAAGTCGGGTTCATCCCAAGGATGCAAGGCTGGTTAAGCATACGAAAAACAATCCATGTAATTCACTACATAAACAGAATCAAAGACAAAAATCACATGATCATCTCCATTGATGCTGAAAAAGAATTTGACAAGATTCAACACCCATTCATACTAAAAGCATTGCAGAGAATCAGAATAGAAGGAACATACCTCAACATCATAGAGGCAATATACAATAGCCCTACAGCCAATATCATACTAAGTGGAGAAAAACTGCAAGAGTTCCCACTAAAAACAGGAACAAGATAAGGATGTCCATTAAAACCTCTTCTGTTTAATATAGTACTCAAGACTCTAGCCAGAGCAATAAGGCAAGAGAAGGAAATCAAAGGGGTAAAAATAGGGAAAGAAGAACTAAAACTATCCCTCTTTGTAGATGACATGATATTATACTTAGAAGACCCAACAAAGTCAGCCAAAAAACTTATAGAACTGATCACCAATTCAGCAAGGTGTCTGGATACAAAATCAATCTTCAAAAATCAGAAGCTTTCCTGTATGCCAACCATAAATCCATTGAAAAAGAAATCCAGAAAACAATTCCACTCACAATATCACCCCCCAAAATAAAATACTCAGGGATAAACCTAACCAAAAAGGTAAAAGTCCTCTATAAGGAAAATTATAAAAAGTTGAAAAAAGAAATCAATGAAGCCCTTAGAAGATGGAAAGATCTACCATGCTCTTGGATAGGCAGAATAAATATCATTAAAATGGCCATCCTCCCACAAGTGATCTACAGATTCAATGCAATACCCATGAAGTTACCAAGGTCACTCCTCACAGACATAGAAAAATCAGTTCTTAAATTCATTTGGAATAACAAAAAGCCCAGGATAGCCAAAGTAGTTCTTAGCAATAAGAACCATGCAGAAGGCATCACAATACCTGATTTCAAACTCTACTACAAAGCCACAGTAATAAAAACAGCATGGTAGTAGCACAAAAACAGATACATAGACCAATGGAGCAGAATAAAAGATTCAGAAACAGACCCACGTGCTTACAGTCAATTGATTTTTGACAAAGGAGCCAAAAACATACACTGGAAAAAAGGTAGCCTCCTTAACAAATGGTGTTGGCAAAACTGGTTAACCATATGCAGGAAAATGGAAATAAACCCCAGTTTCTCACCTTGCACAAGAGTCAACTCAAGGTGGATCAAAGACCTGGAAGTTAGTCCAGAGACCTTGCAGCTACTTGAAGAGGGCAAAGGGCCAACACTTCAACACATATGCACAGGGAAAAACTTTCTGAACAAGACCCCAAAAGCACAAGTAACTCAAAGGAAGATCAATACGTGGGATTGCATTAAACTGAAGAGCTTCTGTGCAGCTAAGGAAACTATCAAGAACCTCAACAGAGAGCCCACAGAGTGGGAGAAAATTTTTGCCAGCTACTCTTCTGATAGAGGACTAATATCTAGGATATACAGAGAACTCAAGAAACTCACAGCTAAGAAAACAAATAACCCAATTTAAAAAAAAAATGGACAAAGGATCTAAATAGACACTTCACAAAAGAAGAAATACAAATGGCCAATAAATATATGACGAAATGTTCAATATCATTAGCAATCAGAGAGATGCAAATCAAAACTACCTTGAGATTTCACCTAACCCCAATCAGAATGGCAATCATCAGGAACACAAACAACAAATGCTGGCGAGGGTGTGGAGAAGTGAGAACCCTAATACATTGTTGGTGGGATTGCAAATTAGTGCAACCACTTTTGTAAAATATGGAGCATCCTCAGACGAATGGGAATAAACCTGCCATATGACCAGCAATACCATTTCTGGGTATGTACCTAAAGAATGGAAACCAAACTATCAGACCGATGCATGTGTATCTATATTCATAGCTGCACAATTTGCAATTGCCAAACCATGGAACCAGCCAAGATGTCCATCAACAGATGCATGGATTACAAAACTATGGTATATGTACACAATGGAATTTTACTCAGCCATAAAGAAGGACTAAATCATGTTATTTGCAGGAAAATGGATGGAACTGGAAAACATTATGTTAAGTGAGATTAGTCAGTCACAAAAAGTAAAAAATTGTATTCTCTCCCTAATATGTGGAAGCTAGGGAGAAAATGAGACATAAGAGGGACTCCAGATGAAGAAGAAGAAACCTTAGGTGAGCAAAGGACTTGACTTAACGGGAAGTGATGGGGGAGGGAAGACACCCTAATGAGCATGATGTACTTTCAGGAACACATCAAAGTCAATCACTAAACTGAACTTGAGAAGGAGGGAGGAGGAGGAAGTGGGGTGGTAATTGGGGAAGGGTTAAATTAGAAATGTGTGCATGTATGCCTTTACCAGCTTGTACCTAACAAAGATGTATTATTACAATGCACTAATTAAAAATAAATAAATTTAGAAAGTAAAAAAATATATATTGAGAATACAAATTTGTTTATCTCCATCAGCAAAAGGAAAGCCACCCTATACCTCATGTCTTACAATGGGCTCTGCCTGGGCATGCTGAAACTGATTGGGAAAACAGTATTGACAGGAGGGTTGCCCATATTTTTAATGTCAAGCTTTTCTGTGATCTGTGATGTCCTTCCCAATTCTTCTCTTAGATATCTCAGGAGATTGTACCAAAGAGACTCTGAAAGGGAACATAGACTCAGAGGGAGGCCTGTAATGTATCAAAGATTCCCAAAGGAGGAAGGATAGGAGGATTGGGAGGTTGAGACCGGGGGATCTGGGTTCAAGGCCAGCCTCAGCTACCTAGTGAGGCCCTCCGCCAAAAAAAAAAAAAAAAAAAAAGATTCCTAAATGAACTTGACCAAGGCAGTGTAAACTTTCTCAGTTCAAACATTACCTTTTAATGAGGTCTGGAAGTGCACCAATGGACTCTAAGTTCTGGGCTTTCAGGAAAAAACCATCTACCCATCTACCCATGTATGTAATGCTCTAGGGCTGAGACACCTGGGGCATTTTTATGATGGGAACATTTTGGCTCCTGAAGCTTGATGAGTTTGCCCAGATTTTTGGATTGAAGTTATGAATGTGTTGTGGACAATGAACCTTTTTGACAATTCCCTGAAGGTCTTCCTGGATTAATTCTGTTGAAGATCAGATTCAACCAAATCAGCATTTATAGCTTGTTTTCTGGAAGTAGTAATGCAGATATTTATTTGTCACTAACGTTATTGTCATCAAGCAGTAGTGACTTACTGAGGACAACACTGTAGTAGGTACCAGTGCCACTCACCTTTCTTGCCAGAGTCTCTAACTTCCAGGAGCTTCGATTCTGGTGTCCCCATGCTAATCACTCATTTTTATATCCTACCCAAGCCTGGCCTCTCCAGACTTGTATGTCTGTATCTTATTCATTTCTGAAACCCTGGTGCACACATGTTGCTTCTGTTAGAAAATTATCTCACTATGTTGTTTTTAGGAAAATTAATCTTTCTTTTTTATTGTAAAGGGAAGAGACTAGATTAGATTTCTTGTTTTTTTCCCCCATAACTAACAAAGGAATACTATCAAATATTAGGTTGAATTATAGTTCTCCAGGACAATAAGTATATAATATTAGGGTACATGGTTACATAAGGGATATCAACAA
This sequence comes from Graphiurus murinus, assembly GCA_004027655.1. Classification (NCBI taxonomy): domain Eukaryota; kingdom Metazoa; phylum Chordata; class Mammalia; order Rodentia; family Gliridae; genus Graphiurus; species Graphiurus murinus. The sequence goes on along the minus strand of PVLC010010649.1, from coordinate 3,292 downwards.
ACTTCTAAAGACCAGATGTTTCAAGGGAACTCTTTACAAATGAACTAGAAAGTACACATTTATGATAGTAGGATACAGAATAAGATACACATGTAAACCATTTCACTCCTTTGTACAGACACTAGTGCAAAGATGTGACATTTGGGTTACTGAATTGTCTGGAGTACTTGATTAATTATCTACTTCTTTAGAATGGATATTCTAGGAAACTAGAGAGCTTATTTTTGTGATTATTCCCAGAGAGAGATAATTGTGCTCTTCTTTTTCATTTCTAGTAAAATTCACTTAGTTGGAAAGAGAAAAAGAGGCAATAAGATTAAGCATTTAATTACAAGCCAGCAGCAGAGAAATTTGTCAAATCTTCTATCTACATTGCTTTTTAGAAACATTTCATTTTAATCTATAAGTTTGTATTGTTTATCATCAAATACGTAAATGTATTTACGTATTTGATGATAAACAATACAAACTTATAGATTAAAATTTATAAACAATTTATTACAATAAATTATAAACTTTGTAATTTATAAATTATAAACAATTTATTCTAAATATACAGCCAGGCCAGCATTTTTCCTAGGGAATCATACTATTCAAAGCAAACTAATGACAAAGTAACATACTTTTCTCCTTCTCAATTAAAAGCAATTTTTAAATGTTTTTAAACATAATATATTTCCCTGTAGAAAATTTGAAAAATAGATGATATTCTATGAAGTTTCATGAAAATACCATTGATAATCCTACTGTGATAAATAATCTTGATTACTATTTCGATATATTCCTTTCCAGTCCTTACCTGTGCATGTCTTCTTTGGCATGTATAGATCAATGGAGTCATGGTAATGATATTAACCAAAATTTAACTGGTTTACCGCAGGAATTGGGGAAAGGTTAAATGAGAGATGTGTGCATGTATGCCTTTACCAGCTTGTACCTAACAAAGATGTATGATTACAATGCACCAATAATATAAATAAATAAATAAATAAACCAGAAAAAATCTGGTTTACAGCCTCACATACCTAGCTCCAGCTTCTATAGACTTCCAACTCCATTCTCCTCAGTTATTTCTGGGAGTTCCTGAGATGTTCCAAAGGAGCTATAAATAGCTCTCCATGTGCCACTCTCTTTCTGTTATTGCTTTCTTCTGCCTTTGTTTCTTGTTCACTGCCCTCTCCTCAGCATCTAGCATTTAGGCTGACACAGAGAGGTGTTCAATAAATATTTGTTCAGGCGCTCAACATAAAAATAAAATGCACAACTGTGTCCCAACTGCTGGTGCTCTTCCTGGGTATAGTGTTGTCCCACTGAGGGTACAGTCTCCTCATGCTCTTTCTAAAGCTCCCACTGATGGAGAGATGCTTCAAGGAGAGTCTAGAGAAGGCCCCACTTCTATGCTTTATTCCATACTTTGTCAACCCAAATGCCAATGCACTAAGTAGGTGCCCATGTCTCAGAGTCCCTTTGAAAACACTTTCTTGTCTCTATCCACACTCCCCTCTTTAATGGATTCAGACAGGCATCCACAGGGTTAGTAACCATATCTGTAACAGACACTGTGCTGTCTTCACCAGTTTTGTGCTCTTATTCCCTTGCTCTACAAATATTTTCATACAAATGAAATTTGGCTGTACAGGGGTAGAAGAGTTACATACTTGGTACTCAGCAAATATTTCTGGAACCTGTGAATAGTGGGCAAAGCATTCCTATGCCTCAATAAGGTGTTTTGCCTGAAAAATGTCTGAGAAAGTGGGAGGACAACAGTATTAACTTACTTGCCCTGAAATAATGGTGTTGAGAGTGTTAGTAATTGCTGCATATGCCTCTGTGAAGTGTGTGTGTGTGTGTGTGTGTGTGTGTGTGTGTGTGTGTGTGTGTGTGTGTTATACCAGGGATTGAACCCAGGGCCTCAAAGTAAGCACTCTCCCACTGAAATATATCCCCAGGTCTGTGAATTTATTTTTTAAGCCTCAGCTAGGCCATCTAGCTTATTTTTTTTCCTCCCCAAATCAATGTTTATTCTCCATCCAAGAATTTCTTTCTCTCCAGGTATATGTGTGCACACACACACTAGATCATCTCCATCAGTCTCTTTTTCTCTCTTTTTTTTTTCCTCCAAGCAATCTTTCTGAGAAGCTGATAATGAGTTCATTTCCCTCTGTTCTTTCTTGAAGAATTCTCAACAGATCTTCAGGTTTTGCTGAAATGTGCATGTTTGGGGTTTGTCTGTTTGTTTTGACATTGGATTAATTTAATATTTTCAATTGCCGTATTCTACTTTAGTGAATAGTCATATTCACTTTTCTTATTATTTATTTACATAGTCTCTTCACTGATGCCAGACATAATCCCATGATACAGAAGGAAATTTAATATGTGCAAGATAGAAGGAATCAGGGAGGCATGTGATAAAAGTTTAAGTTGGAAACAATAATTATTTTTGCTTCTAGGACTTTGAAGTGAGAGTTTATAATGTAAGTCATTAAGATGATACCATTCAATGATGGGCTCCTCTATGCCATGGTAACTGAAGACTTGGGGGTGCATTTTGCCTTCAGCAAAGCTGCTCCCAAGGTTCCTGTGGGCCAGTGGGGAGTTCTGCAGTCAAAGATTGAGGAGCAAAGTTGGGAAAGTACACAGAAAAGAAAGTAATCTGGTATTCCTCAGAATAATTTTGAGAATTATCCAATATTTTATTTTTATTCTTTCCCCATATGAACTTAGCCCCTGGCTTGTATCAGGCACTTTCCTGCTGCTGGGTCTCTTCTTGTGTCATTCCCAACTTGGCACTGAGGCCATGGGAAAGATACCAGAATGTCCCTTCCAACCTTTCCCCACAACTGCCTGTGGTCTTCAAGGCCTGGCTGGAGTCCCTCCTTGTCCTTGTTGCTCTCTAACGATTCCAGCCCTCGGTGAGTTTCCCTTCACTTGGAACACCTCCAGAGCTTGTCGTCTGTCTCACGCTATTTGGCAGTTAGCTGGTATTGGTTAAAGTCATTGACTGGGAGTTAAGACATTTATGTTTTAGCCATAACACTATTTGCAAGGTAGATGTCTTTAGGTTCTATCACTTTTCTGACTTTTTTTTAAAATTTTTTATTGTAGTAATTCATGCAATATAGCATACATCTTTGTTAAGTACAAGTTGTTAACAACATATTTGCACACAATTCTCATTTGATCCCTTCCCCAATTCCCACCCCATTCCCTCCCCCTCCCTCCCCCTCAGGTTCACTTCGGTGAGTGACCTTGATATGATTGTGTACGAACATCATGTGCTTTAGGGTGT